>NDXB01000931.1:967-23434 GCA_002631895.1 Agapornis roseicollis
TTTTTGTTTTTTAATTTTTTTTAATAATGTTTTGGTTTTAAGTGTAAATCACAGTGAAAAATTTGACCTATTTTTGTAGTATTTCAGATTTACGGCATTTTTGTTGTTTATGCGAGAATTCAGCTGAAAGAGTCCCTGTTGTAGCAGATGATGCTGGTTAACACATGCCACACAACTCAGTGCAGTGACTGTCTCTCAGACTCTGAGTTCAGTTCTGTTCTCATCACCATCAATGGGAGTTTTAGTGTTGCCTTCCCTGCAAGTGTCTCTTATTGATGTCCAGGTCATGTAGTACAGCCTAGCAAGGATCTTGTATGTGAGGTGTATGCTCTATATGGAGTGCAAAATGCTGAAATCAGGATCTTGGAATCTTCAAGAGGTGTTGGAAAAATAGTGAAAACGATAAACACTTGAAATCCTTAAAATACGTATTATTTGGGAAGGTATGTGCTTAAATTCATTTGTATTTTGAAAACCCTTAAAATAATTTTTAACTTTCAAGTATGTGTAAGTATGCATGCTGTCTCACCTAGGGGGTTCAGTGTATTAATGGATCAGAAACAGGATGTGCATTAACCAAGTAGAATCAGGAAACTAAATGCTAATGAAATCAAGGAGCAGAGAAGATAAAGCCAGTCACTTCAGTCATCAGCATATGCCTTATTTTCAATAAACTTGCTGTTACTAAAAGATTGGTTTAAAAAACAAGAACAGTAAAGTTTTATTAGGAAGCACCCTAAAGTTCAGCTGCTCTGGGTTGAAGGTTGCTTGTCAAATCTTAATGTGTATCTATTGTGTATATGCATTATAATAGTCTTTTAACAGGAGAAATCCCTGTAAAGTGGGAGAATAGTCTTTGACTTGAATGTAGTGGAAAATTTGATCTGATAAAACTCATTCACTTGCCCTGCTCTTAAAGGCCTGTAGAAATACACAAGAAAAGTATATTTGTTGTTGATGGCAAAATAAATGGTAGGAGGAGATGTTATTTTGGAAGCAGTGCTTTTCTCTTCAGAGACAATTGAAGGCAATTATGAGCTGTAGAGTCTAAAAGTCTGACAGTGGTTTTGAATGCAACTGATTTTTATGAACTTTTTGAAGGCTGTTACAATTCTCTTACTTGCAAAGGTCTCTTTTGCTTTTGTCTTTGAATAGCTCTCTACAAACACGCATCAGTTGTAAATAAATTAGATGGGAAATCCTGATTCTGTGTGAACTTGTTAATTTGTGAAACTGAAGAATATCCCATTGCTGGAATCTCCATCTATCAAGTGTCTCTAAAATACAGAGTAGGGATTAAAATCTTACTTATTCTGTCTTTTACCTTGCAGGTCCAAACCATGAATTACGTTGGACAGTTAGCAGGGCAAGTGTTTGTAACTGTGAAGGAGCTTTATAAAGGACTAAACCCAGCCACATTATCAGGATGTATAGATGTAATTGTTGTATGTCAGCCAGACGGAAAACTTCAGTGTTCTCCTTTCCATGTTCGCTTTGGCAAAATGGGAGTTCTACGTTCTAGGGAAAAAGTGGTAAGAAAATGGAGAATTTTGGTATGTTCTATCTGTGGGTTATCTCTAATGGCATGAAAGTTACTGAATGTTCTGTGGTGTGCTAGTCAAGGTTTTCCTTAGACACTCTCTATAAAGTGGTCAGATTGAGGCAAAATTCAATTAAAATGGTTGTTACTGATTTTTCCATTTCATAGCGTAATTTCTAAGACTTTGACTATTGTAAAAACAAAACAAGAATGACATTTGTAAGTTTGCTTTTCAAAAAGCAAAATTTTGAATGTGCTGATTTGGCCTTATACTAGATCTCATTAGTGACTGTGTATTAAGACCCCTTTGTTTAATGTGTTCAATAATAGTTACAAAAAGAGGGGTAATAATGAAGTAGTATTTAGGATAACAGAATGGTGAGTTTAATTGAAACTAGATAAAGCAACAAGAACCTCGAGATAAATGTAGCCACACTGAATAACGTGGCAATATGATGTCAGATGTTAAGTTGCCAGACAGTAATGCATGACAGATTATTTTGGGAAACAATTTGTAACTACGTATAGTCTAGAATGTAGTTACAGTTGTTCGGTGGAAAGAACCTAGTGTCATCATGAGCATTGTTCAAATGCTACATAAATCAGAAAGGAAGTCCAATATTTAGGATTGGTAAAAGTTGAAGATGTTGCTGTGTCAGTAATATGCTGTGTCCTGAAATGTAACATTAATACAGACTTTTCCAAGCGTCAAAAAAACCCCAGACAAACAAACTTGAGTGAAAATGGAGTGGATGGCAAGAACAGTTATGGGCAAAGAGGGAGATCCTCCTGAGAAGAAATGGAAATAGTTGGGGCTGTATAGCAGTGAATGAATGCATGGAAGAAACAGACGCATGAATTGTGTTGAGAATGTAGGACCATTTTTCTTATTTGTGCTTTTCGTGGGCCAACATATTAAGAATTTGCATGTGGAAGTACTTTTTATGCAATTCAAAATCAAGCTTTGAATTAAAAAAGCCAAAAGACTTGTGTGATAAATGGAACATTCAGATTTACATTTTAAAAGATTGAGGACTTTATATAATAACTATAAACCTTCTGGAGTAGAGGAACAAGACAGCAATGAGCTGAATGAGTAAGGAAAACGTTTTGACAATTGATGACCTTGTGAAATGGTGAGAAGAGAAAGAGAGAAACTCAGTATTTTGCTTTAGAAGGTTTCCTACACCCAGTGACAGTGGTAGGATAGCTGAGCAGGATCTGTGTATCTAAAAGAACTTTTGTGTCATACGAGAACATATTTATTTTCTTCCAGGTTGACATAGAAATTAATGGAGAAGCTGTAGACTTGCACATGAAACTAGGAGACAATGGAGAGGCTTTTTTTGTGCAGGAGATGGATAACAACCAGGTAAGAGTCAAAACTAATTTAAAGTTGTCAAAAATTCAATGCCTACTCTTCAGTCACTTTTGAATTTAGGATTTTTTTGTAGAAAAATACACTTCTACCCATAGTATAGTTTCAAAGTTTCTGGACAGTTTTCTGTTGTGGAAATTCAATACTGTGTGTTTTTTTGGGTTGCTGAGATTTGGAAAAATGTAAAGAAGGTAATCACATAACTGAAAAATAAGTAACAGTTTATGTGCATGCCAGTGTGTGAGCAGAAGTAACATGTACGTTGTTCACATGCTTCAAAGGTGTGTACAACAGAGGTTTGTATGTCAATGACCTGTTTTTTGCAGAACTCTCTACTTCGAACATAAACACTCAGCAGAATGCCAGTAGACGTGCACACACCCTGTAAACATCTGTGTGCACAGTAATTGTGGTACTTACCAAAGACATGTTTACGTGGAATTTTATTTAAGTGAGAATGCCTGCTGTTGAGTTGTATGACTAAATATCAGTCCATATATGTTGTGGACTATTCAAAATTAGTGTGACCATATGTAATGTACCATAAGAAAAGCTTTCTGCAGCTTTTTCTCATCAGAGATCCCCAATAAATTTTGTCACTGTCCATAGTGGAATGAGTTTTCAAATTTCACATTGAATGCGACAGTAGTTTTAAGTGAGAGCTGTGTGCATGTGCAGTATTAATTTCTTTATGTTTAATTCTCTGTGTGATAAATGGTTATTTGGTGACTGAAAATTGCTAGAAATTTTGCTTGAGTATCTAGGGATGTATATGTATGATTAAGAGTGTGACCCAGTTATAACTTTCTGACTTCAGAGTTATTGACTGCTGACTGTTGCCTGAGTTATCTGAGTTGTGAAGAATTAGCTTTTACAAAATGTTCTGGTTATAAATTAGGATTTTGTTTCTACTCTGTGTGTAGCATCAGGTGGATAGAGATTCATGCCATAATGTGGCCAATATGAGATGCTCAGAGGATCCTTTTTATTACAAGTATTGTTCCTGGCTTGTCTAAGGAGATGCATCTGTGGAACAATTTTCATATGCTATAGGATCATATTGAGCATCCAGGTGTCTAACCTTTGTTACTTTTCTGAGGAATAAATCACTTCAATTTTGGCAATTGTGAATAGATTTTAGAACCAGATTTATGACTGGTGGAGGAACTAATATATTGCATCGTTTGGATTTTTTCTTCCTCAGGAGATAATTCCTCATCATCTCTCCACATCTCCCATTATGTCTGAGGGAACTGCTTTAATGGAAGCTCAGCTGAAGAGGAACTCCATAGACAGGATAAGAAACCTGGACACCAGTGCATCCTCCCAAGTACCACCCCAAGCCCATGGATCCCAGCTTTCTACTGAAACATCTCCAGTCTGTAGCTCTGTGAAAAAAAGGAGGAAGAAGAGGAGAAAGTCTACCCATAAAATAGACAGCTTAAAAAGAGAAGACAATGGAGACACATCGGAAGATGAAGACATGTTTCCCATAGAGATTAGCTCAGAGGAGGAAAAAGAACCATTGGACAATTCACGGTATAACAGCAGAACTGAGATATGTAATGGAAACCTGCTGCTGGGTTAATGTTCCATTCCATGCCTTCCAACAGTAATTTCTATTTAAGTCAGTACACATGGCTGATGAACATGTGTCTGTAAGAAAAAGCTTTAAGCTAAAAAGCCATTGGGAACAAAATAACAAAAATTATATAGAAAACATAAGAACAATCCTTCATCATGCTGTGAACTAAAAGTTGTAAATCAGATAATATTTCTCTATATCCTTTTAGTTCAGGTTATACTGATTCTTCTCTACAGTAGGATTTCTTTGTTGTTTGAAGTATATGACAGTTCAGTTATTAAGTATGGTTTTTAAATGTCATGTCTTTCCCTATACCTAGGATACTTGTTCCAGATGTGTGTGTTGATGATGTATCTGACATGAAGGCCCCTGCAGCTTCTGTGTTTCCTCAGTCTTCATCTTACCCTCATTCAGATGGAGAGTGGTCACCTCTTCAAAGGTACTTTTTCTGTTCATACAGTTCTAAATAATCTTCCTCTTTCCATTAAAGTCTTATAGGCTAGTGCTGTATGAAGTCTTACTGAAAATATTGGTATCAAACATGGTCAGTGTCAACTACTAGATGAATGCCTTCTATATTTGAAATCAGGTAGTGTTCAAAAACTTCAGGTTAGCTGTGTCCTTGGTTCAACAAATGCATATATACAAATGCAGGCCTGTAAATTCTGAAGAATGTTTGTATCTGTTAATGTCGCTGTTTGTGTAGAAATGCTATAGAGAGGATGAATATTTTGTAAAATCTGAATCTTTGCCTGATGCACACACCTTGTAAGGACTTCAGTGAATGTCTATATATAAATCTGTAGTACTTCGGGTGTAATCCTTTTAAGAACTTTCAAGATTGGAGTTGATGTATAAAAATAAGGTTTACTTAAATGAATATGAGCTTTTTGTGTCCCTTTCAAAGCGAATCTATTGAATTGCACAGTTAAATAGACATGTAGTCATAGAATCATAGACTAGTTAGGGTTGGAAAGGACCTTAAGATCGTCAGTTCCAACCCCCCTGCCATGGGCAGGGACACCTCACACTAAACCATGTCACCCAAGGCTCTAAATATTACCCAAGTAATAATCACTGTGTGAAAAGAACACATACAGAAATATGCTTATTCTTTCCCATATGTGTATTTATGTGCGTGTGTATACCTTTGATACCAGAACAGATCAGTTTGGACTGACTTTCCTGTGTCTGTGGAACACTGTCAGAAGGAGACAATTTTTTGCCTAATGTGCACTGCATTATAATTCCAATGAAATCTGTGTGTTTGTGTGCTCCTGTGCACATGTGCCCCACATCCACTGTCCAGACTATTGGAGTGGAGCAATATTCACAAGACATTATTCTAAGAAGTTGAATTTGAGTATACTGTCTGTGTATTTGTGGGGCAGTGTGATCAGAGCAGGGGCTTAATTGAAATGTTTTGAATTGCATTCTGGAAGAAACTTTTCTCACTGACTATAAAACTTAGTGTGATTAGCTTCACCAGTTTGGTGACAGCATATGTCAATACCCTGCCCCTTTGATGCCTTTTTGAACTGTATGTTCTGTTTGTTTTTAAAGTGCTGTATTCTGGAGTTTGAAAGCTATACATAGACCTCATAACAGCCTTCTAGTATCTGAAATGGGCCTATAAGGATGCTGGGGATGGACTCTTCATTAGGGACTGTAGCGACAGGATAAGGGGTAATGGGTTAAAACTTAAACAGAGGAAGTTTAGATTGGACATAAGGAGGAAGTTCTTTACTGTGAGGGTGGTGAGGCACTGGAATGGGTTGACCCAGGGAAGCTGTGAATGCCCCATCCCTGGCAGTGTTCAAGGCCAGGTTGGACAGGGCCTTTGAGTGGCATGGTTTAGTGTGAGGTGTACCTGCTTATGGCAGGGGGGTTGGAACTAGATGATCTTAAGGTCCTTTCCAACCCTAACTATTCTATGATTCTATGATTCTAAATTCAGCATTCATGGCGCTAAAATGCATAAAGAGCTAAGTGTTAATCAGCACTTGTGAATAATGATACCCTGTTTTTCTTTGTACCAACATGCTGTGCTGTCCAGTAAGCCTGTAGATTGCACAGGGCAAACCTCTCTTCTCACTGTTCCAGCAGACAGAGGCCTACCTAACTCTTGTCCTCAACAATCTTCTCACTTTTCTGCTCCAGACAGGTAGAACAGTTGTCCGTCCTCTTTTCCTTTTTAAATCCTTTTAACACATGTGAACTTCATTGAACTTCTGACTGTGCTTATTGCAAATCCAGGCCACCTTGTAAGAGACACTGAAAGCCACTTCCTCTGCTTGCTTCCTTGTGGGCATTGTCTGGAGGTAAATTACCTTGATGAATCATCTGTTGAGGATGGCCAATATAAAATCAGGCCAATGAAAACCTGGATTAAAATTGAAGTTGAAAGAAAAATGGAAGAATTTAGCTAGTGAGAACTTACATTCCTGTGAAGACTGGCATTTCTATGTGGCTTTTTACAGTCAGTGTATATTTTAAGGATATTTCTATTCCATGGCTTTCCTGACTTGTTTGCTTGTGCGTAGGTTGCAAAAGTAAAAGCAGAACAAAGGTCTTGGAGATTAAGTGAGCGGTAAGGAGCACAGAACTTGGAGTAGGAGAAGCCCAGTACCAGAAGAGAACTTATCTTCCTTTGTTCCCTGGTGTGGAGGAGGGGAAGACTTTGCGGGGGGGGAATATCAGAGTAAAGATGACACAATTGATAAGGCATACTACTTTGCTGTAGTGTAGGATTCCTCTGACTGTAGACTCTCTTCTACAGAGCTGTATGTGGATGCAGACACTTTTGATGTTGATGATATCTTAAATTTGAGATGTCTCAAGATTCTGCAGACAGGCCCTTTGTCTCCATTTAGTGAGTGGACAGAAATCCCAGCAACTCAGTTGAAAAATTTAAAGTAGGTGTCTGAATATGACCTGTACAGTTCTCCATTAACGCTGGGGAAGCTTTGAGTAATGTATCAGGCTAAATTGTTCTTTGCTTATCTCAGCAGAGATGCCATACTAGGTGCATAAGGCTGCATCAAACTGATGATCTTGAGGTTTTTCCCAGCTTCTAGGTCTGCCCTCTTCAACCTGGCCATTACCTGATTGATAATGTTGCATTACCAATCAAGATGAGATCCTGTGACATTCAAGACTGTTCTCCTTAGTGTTTTTCATGTCAATATAGGGCAAGTACACAGGTTGGGATGAAGCAATTATGTGCTTTGGGTGGCTCCATGAACTTCGCTGTAGTGTTCACTTATCCTGCAGTCTAGATATACAGCTGAAGTGCTGTAGTAATTTGGCTGAATAAGGTCCTGTCTGTGTCTGCAACTGTTCTCCTTGATGTGAAATAAGAAGCCCTACTATGGCCACCTCAAAGGAACTTCAGAGGTGCTCAGCTGTTGGGACATTGACATGAGATAGATCTCTTTCTTTCTATCTTTTCCCAGTTTATTTGGCGTCAGTCAGGACTGGACTTTTTCTTAGGTCACACTGCTGCTTTCTCAGGACTCTCTTAGCTTTCAGTGGGAAACACTTCAAAGATCAGCATGGTTTCCTGTTGCAGAACTGCCAACTACAGGTCAAGTTCTGTATTCTTGGCATTGGATTACATTAATTGCAGTCATAGTGGTTAAGGAATACATAGGACTGTGACACGAATATTCAGCGTTTATGGGATGTGAATCAGATATGCTAATCTAAATGATTGAACTGAAGTTTACCTTCTTGTGCATTGCGGACAGGAAGGGTGGCTCTAGTTTAATCTGGAATTGTCACAGGGATATACATAAGGCAAGAGAATTTCAGCTGGGCTGGGTCAGTGGCCAATTTAAGGACAGGGGAATTTCAAGGCATAGTTCAGTCCAAGACAAACATGTTGCTTGTGTAAGGAATAAAAAGCCCATTTTCAGTCTGATCCACAGATGGATTTGCAGGATACTCTTGCTGGATTACAAATCCTGCACAGTCTTGGTGTTCAGACTTTCTGACCCCTAGTGCAAGTATAACATTAATTTGGGATTTAATTTGACCTAATTGAGTTTAAAAATAAAATGAAAGGAATGGTGTTGTGAGCTTTATTAAGTCTTCAGTCTTATTTTACTTTGGTGGCAATGGTATGAAGTGAACAGCAGCCAAAATAGTCCCAGTGTGGGTAAAGGAGGTGACATCTGGAACATATGGAAGCAGAACTTTACAAACAGGAAGAATACAAACAGAACTGTAGTAGGCATAATTGGCTATCTGTGTCAATAAACTACAGAGATTACTGTTGGTGTTGTAGAAGGGTGTTAGTTGGAGAGAGTAGGTATGGAGTGTTAAACAACAATGTGGCTTATGAAGAAAAAATTAAAGTTATATCTCTGTAATTCCATGACAGCTCCAATCAGGAGGCCACCAATCCTGTATTAACATTTGTTGATGGCATAGAAAATTCCATTTTATGCCCTGGATGATATAAGGAATGAGATTGCTGTAACGTTTTTATATACAAAATAATTTATCCTTGTTTGCCTTGTGGCTGCATGTTTGCAGTCTGATTTGGATGTGGGCCTTTCAAATCAAGATGACATTGCAGTGATAATTCTAGGCTACCCTGAGGTTGTATTCACATTTATACACTGATCTACAAGGAAAAATCAACTGAAAATAATTTTAAAGATCTAACAATTTGTTACTACTAAATCCTCACTTTTTATTGTATAGAAAAGTAATATCTGTAGAATGAGAATTAAGATGTCACCATTGTGTTTGTGGCAAAAGTTCAGCAAGTAGTGACATTTTTTCTACTTTGTTTTGGGACAGTGGGCAATACTTTGGTGGTTAGATGCTTACCCTAACCCTAACCTACTTGTGGCTGTACATGCTCAGAACCAATAAAGCAGACATGTGCATGGACCATTGGATAGCCTTTTTCAGCAAGAGGCATCTGCAGGGCACTCAGGGCAAAATTCTGCCTGGTATTAACATACACACATACGGCATTAAAGGCAGAGTACATAATCAGAATATTATAAATAAATGATGATGTACTAATTCAAGGACAAAAGGAAAAATGTGACTTGCCATCACATTGTTGACTTTACCGCATTACATATATGCTACAAACCAATAATTTACTGATTATTAAATATTTTTTATTAAGTAGTCAGCAAAGCAAACAATTAAAACTTTTTTGAACTGAAAGAACTCAAATTATTTGTACAGCTCTTCTGCTGTTCAGGTTTCTCTATAAACTTGCATCCAAGACTAGAACTGAGCAATTTAGTAGAAGGAAGTAATCAGCTGGATTCGTTAGACTAATTTATTACTTAATCAGGTTAAAATGTCTTGCTGATGCGAGTAATTTCTGCCCTTTGCATCCGTTATAACAATACTAATATCTATTCATCTGTTGCTGCTGGTACCATCCCTGTACCATCCCTGTACTTTTTTCCACACAAAACCCTTCAGGTCCAGTGGTCCTGTTTCATCTCTTTCAGCTTCTCAAATCCTGCTTCTGTGACAGCACTTAATAAAAAATGGATGAGACCTCTGAATGCCAGTCTGAGAGGATCCTGAACTGTTTAAACTGCTTTTCCATGCTTTTACACTTTCAGTTGGCTAATGGCTACTTAGATCTCCAGTGCTTTGTGTTGGGGATATCAATTTGGAAAGTTGTTAATGTGTTGTGGTTACTTTTGGGTTTGTAATATTTTTTTGTTTGGTTTTCTTCAGCCCATCAGGTTCACGCCCTCCTACTCCTAAAAGTGACTCAGAATTAGTCAGTAAACCTACGGACAGAAGTGGGCTGAAGAATAATCCCCACATGCACTGGGCATGGGGAGAACTACCCCAGGCTGCAAAGGTATCTAATGTAGTTTAATTCCTGCCAGCATCTGGTGGGCATATGGACTTACTCTGTTGCAGACTACTAAAGAGGGAGTGGATCCTGGTTTTACCAAATGTTGTCATGTTTTATGTAAGAAAGAGAACTGCATCTTGCTCCTTAGGAGGTATAGGAAAGTACTCTGTGATGGGTATGTTATCAACACCCATGATACATGGTAAAAAATGACCCTGAGATCTAATCTTGTAGAAGTTAGAAGCTTAGATAATATATAAAATCAAAACAAATGTCCTTTGGTAAATCACTGAAATTCATAAATGATCTTAGATGGAAATTAGTGCTTGGTGTTAGCAGTGTGATTCACAAAAATTGGAATTGGTTGTTTTGAGTATGTAAGCATCCAGAAACACTTACAGTTCTGTATCAGTGCATGCCCAGGCATGCTGTTCTCTTGGCTCAGCTGACTGGCTTGGTGCCTCTCTTCTCCCTGAAGCCATTTGGCTCAGTTAGGTGGCAGGATCTTGTAGTGTGCCAGCAGTATTGTCTCCCATGTTGCACAGTAGCCATGTGTAGCTGTGTACACTGCGGGTCAGTCGGGTATTGTCCAGCAGCTATGGAGTCAGAGCTTTCATAGAGGAAAGGAGTGACTTAGGGGTTACACCTGCTTCAGGGTATGAGAAACAAAGGTGGGTAGCATACTGCTAGTACGGGGGCAGGGATGGTGCAGGATTTGGCCTCTTCTCAAGCCTGGCTTCTCTGCAGAAAGGCCTGCAGGAGTGTTGGGGTCAGGAACAGTATAAAGAAACAAAATTGCTGTTTTGCAGGGTAGGGAAGCCGGTATCCTCTTCAGAAAGAAGAGGACATTCTGGTGGTGCCAGCAGAGTATAATGGTGCTATTATATTTTATCTTTAGTTCACTGTTGTTAGCTAGTGACAAAAGAAGGGATGGAAATCCAGAATTCTTATTCCTTCAGAAAACCTCTGGCCTCTTCTTTAGTAGGCCATAGATGAGCTGCTTCATCACCTCTGTGTTACTCTCCTCCTCATGTATGTTAGAAAATTGGGAACTATTTTCAATAAGTAGAGAACTAATTCAAGTGCACAGGTCCAGGCAGGAATTTCAAATTAGCATTTCCTGTCTATAATTTAGGGTTTCCTGTTAATAGATTTAGGTGTTTCATTTTTATTCCAGTCACACAGCCTAGTGTGTATAGCAAATCTTACTCTTTGAAGCTTTTCCCTCTGCAGTCCCTGCCTGTGTCCCTGGCCAATCTGTTCAGAGTTGATCTGACCTTACCTGAATTGAGAGTTATGGTTTGAACAGTCTTAATTTTTGTGTAAGAGTTTGTTTGCTATCATGTGAAAGTTATAGCAGCTGTACAGCTCCTGCTGTAGGAGTTCAGCTTTCCTCTGTAAGAACGCCTCCTGTCCCACACTGAGAGAAGATTTCAAATTGTTCCTGTGAAGTGATTTTAAAATCTAAATCTGGGTTATAGATGAATGACAGCGTCTGGTCCCTGGGAGCATCCTGCTTTTGAACGGACTTCAGTCTGCACTTCCTTCTTATGCTTGTCAGGGTTACCTTCTGAAGAAAAGCTAGGATTTGTGCAGGAAGGAGGGCAGGGTAGGAGCTATAATGTGCTCCCAGGCAGGTGAGTGGGAAATGAAGATGGTAAAGCACACTGCAGAACAAGTCTTTCCTGGCCTCAAGATACAGATGAATTTTGAGTAGCAAATACACAGCAGAGAGGTCTTTTGTACACTGTAGTCTCCCCCTCAGTGGTAGCTTTCTGCTGTAGTTGCTTACCTTAAGAATCTGATCTCACTGAATGATCAGAACAGATTAAACTCTGGCTGTTGCATTTAATAACTTTTCTTTATAGCAGTCTTTATTTTCCCTTGCAGGCCAGTTCTCTGCTCAAAGCAAAGGAAGCCAGTGTGGTGGATGTAAATCCTTCTGAAAGCACTCACTTTCGGGTCATCCAGAGTTCTATAGAGGAGTTTAACACTGAATCTCCTCTACCTGCTCTTGAACAAGCAGATGCAGCAACTGCTGCTGAAAGTGAGCCTTTACCAGCTGAGTTAAATAAGCCAGAGACAGAGTCTCCAGGAGCAGCTGTACCACCATTGCCTGCCAATGAAGAAATAAAACAAGCTATATCTTGCTCAACCCAACCAGCTGGCAAGACAGATTCTCCATCCAGAAAAAAAGGTAAAGGTCTTGACTCTTCACTTTTATATATATGATTTCATCTTTAAATTTCATGGTGATAAGGTACTTCATTGCCATTTAGATTAATCTGTTCCCCGAAGGCACTTTCACATCTGGAAAACTGTAAACTTTGGAAAGAGCCTTCCAAACCTGAGCTGTGCAGCCTTCTGTTCACAGGAGCTATGTAGTAAGACAGAAGGTTCTTCTTGGTTTGGGATTTTTGGCAGCTCTGTGCACATGAGCAAGACTTAAAAAACTTGTTCCAAACCCATCCACACTGGTTCAATTTTCAGGTTTTGACACAAGCAAACTGTAGATCTGATTCACCTGTTCTGACTGCTTTCTGAGTTGTTACGTGTTTCTGGTAATTGTGGAACCTCTGTGCTCTGGTACAAAGTGGTAATATGTCCTTTATGCACACAGCAGATTTGCCACAAAATAAGGTGCTTTTGTTTCACATGAGCAATGAGCAATTTCAGTTCTTTGTGGTACACGTTCTGTTCTGAATTTGTGAAATATATCTGCTTTTTTGCTTCTTAATTTTTGGGCTTTATATCCATGCTGTTGTATAAGTGTTACAATCTTCACATTAAATTTATTTGCTTACAAATGTTGTGGTTTAGAGCTCTGATAATTCTGTAATTATGTAAAGCCTATTTAAGCTTGGTTAATGCAGCTGATTTTAATCAGTAGACATACAGGTTTCTTAGCCACGTCCCCATGTCTTCCACGATCTTCGAACATAAAAAAATTACAGTGTTTTTCTGCTGTTTGGCCTTTACATAACTTCTTTTTCTGATTTCTTTGCTGATGTTTGATATTGGTAACTGGAACAGGGAGAAGTCAGCGGTTTTAGAATGAAGTCCAAATTAGGTTTTGGCCTTACAACAGTTACTTGTCTAGGTGAACCAGCAACAGCAGGACAGCAATGAGTGTGTGTTGGTACTAGTGAAAGACATGGGAGGGTTGTCTTGTCCCCTACAGTGGTGCACGCACAAACACAACACAACGGATGTATGTGCTGAACAGTGAGTTGTCTCCATAACAAGTCAGTTACAGTGTATTAGTGACTATAGTATAGTCTGTTGTGTTATTTCCGTTTTGCAAAGGGACACTGAAGATTAGTTCTCCAAGATTAAAGGTTCCGATTGCCTTACTGTGATAATAGGCCTTTGCAAATACTTTTTCTTTGCTGCTTTCCTATAGTGACCACTGACTTCTAATTCCCACTTGTTTTGCCTTGGACAAAGAGGCTTCAGCGTATCTTGGAACTCATCCTCTGTTATCCCAGAGGACAAAATAGGAACAATGTATATGAACAACTTGTTTTGAAATTTTTGGCAGTACCATTTTATACAAATACAGTTCACAAACTGTTACAATTTGTTTGGTTTCTTAATCTTAAAATGAATAGTTAAACAGTAGTAACAGTTCTGGCTTGTTCAGAAAATGATCATTAATAGGCTTATATGTGCTGTCCTTTACAGACAAACGAAGCCGGCATCTTGGTGCTGATGGTGTCTATTTAGATGACCTCACTGACATGGATCCAGAAGTTGCTGCACTTTATTTCCCCAAGAAGTATAAGTCCTTTGCTTATATTTTGACTATTTAAACAGCTCTTTTCACCGTCCAGATTCATTGTCAACCAGATAAGACCTCTTTTTTCAGAGTCCAAGGAGATAGGAAGGCAGGAAGAAAATAAAACTCTGTAGAGAAGAATATTAGAGCTTTTGGAAGGCTCTGCATTTGGGCCTGAGAAGCATGCTTGAAACTGACTTTCTGCTTTGGTCAATTAAGCATCATATATTGACTGTGGATTGTTATGTAATGTACGCTGATGTTTCTGAGTGTTACTCACATGGCCTGGGAAAGCAATTGGCCTTGGGATATATTTATCCCCATGTCCTTGCTTATTACCACTAGGAACATACCTTACTGTTAATAGTATTAGCACCAAATTACTGCTTTAGTGTTACTATTCAGTGGGTGATCACCTATAAATATGAATGTTACAAAATAAGTTTTGGAAGGTGCATGACAGATCTATTTATGCAAGTATTGCACCCTGAAAATAAAATTTCCAACTTGTTCTGATCTTTATTGGAGCCTCTTATAACATTTATAGTCCTCTTTCCACATCATACTCCACTCATTTCACTAAAGTCATTGAGCAACAGCTAAAGTAGCTTGCATATTTTATTTTTCACTCCTGCTTGCTTAAACTCGGCTGTTGTGATATTAGCATTTTAATAAAAGTGAGGAAGATAGTAATATGGAGAAAAAAGTTGGATTGAAAGTTCCTTTTTCAAATGTATTCATATAAATCTGGAATGGAAAGCAGAATTAATGAGCCTGCACTTTGTAATAATGATCTCATCTGTCCACAGATTTTAAGAGGGTACAATGAGTTATTGTTTCTCAATTTTTTTATCCTAGTAGTTTATATGTAGCGTATTTTATTTGTATATACATGACATAAATACAGAAGCAGATGCATTTTTGTTTTGGATTTAGCTATCAATATAAATAAAATAATAAACTAATATGTTTATTCTTGTGCCTATGTGGGAATAGTTCTAGTATAAATTCTGCTTATAGTAGAAAGCTATATATAGTCTGCTAAGATCATACAGTTTATTGCCTTATTTTTCCTATCTCTTGTACATATGCAAAACTATAATTATACATGCTTAGTCTGGACAAGTAAAATGAAGCAGTCTAATGTTTGAGGGCACATGAGGCCTATACTACTTTTATGGTAAAACCAAGCAAATTTCTTTAGGTTCTTCCCCTTTACCCTTCCTCTCCCCCATCCCCCCCCAACTGTGTATCAGATGTAAAAGGTGCTTGCTGAAGGGAATGAATTTGGGAATGAATACATGAAGACTGAATTCCTGATTTTTCTTTTCCAGTGGGGATAGTGTCCAATGCAAGAACGCAAGTGACACAGGGCTGCGATCTGCCAGCCAATCTCCACAGTCTGGTGGGAGCTCAGGTGTTGATAGTGGAGTTGAAAGCACCTCGGATGGAATTCGAGATTTACCTTCCATTGCCATTTCTCTCTGCGGAGGCCTTACTGACAACAGAGAAATAACCAGAGGTACAAAATAACGTTATGTAAGCATGTGCTGGCAGCCAAGCTTTAGCATCCTAGACTGGAGAAGCAGTGCCCTCCTGTGGTTGTATTCAAGAATGTGTTGCGAGGAGAAATGCTGGCCCTGTAATGATTAGGTTCCTAGAATGTTTTGTATTTAAAATAGTGGACTTATATAGGAATGATGTTTTTTAGTAATTTTAGTAATTTTCTACATACTAAATTTTCTTAAGTATTTTATTGCTTTTTTGCCTTTTTTAAATTTAGTTTTGTTTTTGTGATAGTACTAAGGTTTGTATCATGATAGTATTAATGGTATCTTTTCTGCTTGGTACAGTATATAGCTAGGAAGTCACAGCTCTTGGTGTCAGGAATGGAAAAGGTGATCTGTAAATGGGAACAGTAGACGGGAAAATTGGAAACTTTAACCTGAGCTCCTGCTCTACTTCAAATTTCATGTGTAGCTCTTAGATAAAGCATTTACAGTACTTTTTGCCTTAAACGTCCAGCTGCATAATGTAAATCTAAATGTGTTAAGACTTGTGTTTTCTGTAGTTATATGACATCATAAAAATCATATGAGCCTGATGCTACACTGCTGTTTAGAAGCCAGTTGTAAAGCATTTCAAATATACTGTGATTTACTGGAGTTGAGTTGTTACTGCATCACTTGTAAATTACATAGACATTGTGAAAGCAGTTACAACCAGTGGAAGGGGTATGCACAAATGTTTCCACTTTGCTGTGGGCCTTACAAGTGATAAGATTAAGTTTCTGGCTGTGGGTTTACGTACACATTGAGCCTGTCAGTTCCTTCTCCTAACCTGGACAGAGGATCAGTGAAAGACATGATAAAGTACTTCACTGCCTTGCTTAGAAGCCTGATTTTCCTCCCTCACAGTTCTATCCCTGAGCGTTCTCTTAGCTTGTATTTTGATCAGGAAAGACACCCAGCAGACAAAGAAATACTCAGCATCTTCTGAGATTGAGTCTCTGAATACTTTGCTTCCATATTAGCACTTCCACTGCTATGCTCAGCACCCTTGTAATGAAAGGTTGACACAGAATTGTGAAACCTGCTTGTCTCAGAGGTGCGAAGGTGTTTAGGTTGTTCTGTTTTACAAATGTATTTTTGTCTCCCCACAGAAGAATTCTTAGAACATGCGGTAACATACCAGCAGTTTGTGGAGAATCCTGCTATCATTGATGACCCTAACCTTGTGGTTAAAATTGGAAATAAGTAAGTATATTTCAAGAAAAAAAAATACTACTGTTGTAACAAAAATACTTCTGTGGCACTTCAGTGTGTTAGAGAAATTGAACTGTAGCTGAAAAGTAGGTTTTGAATGTTCATAGCTTAGATTAATCCAGAAAGAGTCAGCTCTTCAAAGAATTTGGGCCCTGCTAGCTACCTTTCCTCCTTTAAATTGAAAACAAAGAGCAGTTTCAGATGACCTGTTATAGCTAATTGATACAATTTGAATTTAAAGAAGCTACTATTAATTATTAATGGTGTTCACACTCAACTGGCAGAGTAAAAAATTAAATAGGATGTGAACTTCCTAAGGCTTGCCCTGAGCCAGTTTGAGTAATTAATATTTACAGGGATATAGCAGTCTGCTTGCAAGTGCTCTTTACCCAGCAGTTTGTCTGTATATACTGAATATTTTGCTAATATGTCTCTATGGAGGTATTGCTTGTCAGACTTCTCCCACCAAGTATGAGACTTCTATTTCTACAAGGCTCAGAGATTACTTCATATGTTTATACTGCTGGCAGCAGTGCAGCACTTTAGTCTATGCTAGGTGCAGCTTTTTGCATGATGTTTTAACTTGAGAATTCCTTGCATCTGGCATAATATTACAGAGTAGATGAGAGATCACAGCATTGTGTTGCACTTAGAGGTGAGGCTACCCTTAGTCGTAGACATCACTCACACAAATCTGACGTGCCTGGTACATCCATATGTGATTGTATTGCAGATATGTTACAGCCTCATACCTGACCCTCTCTGTGGTCTGAGGCGAGTCACTTATAGCTTCCCTGTTATAGTTCTGTGACTTTGATAGTAGTGTTTACCTGCCTATTTATGTACTGGGGAAGAGAGTGGAGTTCTTAGTGAGGATATGACTGTCTCATTCTCTGGATGTCATGTGAACTTCAGCTTCCCGAAACAGTATTTTGTTTGTCCTGCTGTCTGTAAGAGTTGACCAATCTGTGTTCAGCACATAATAGCTAAAAATCTATGTAGTTCCTTGATGGAAAAACAGTGTAAACAGTTGTTAAAAAAAAAGAAAAAAAAGTGGCTCATGTGAAAGTAAGTATAATAAGGACATAAGGAACGTATGAAAAATACCCTGTCTACATCAGGACATAGCTTTTCTTGCATACCTTGTAATGTATATGTTGTAAATACCTGTGAACATAATGTGGAATAACATGGGTCTGCTACTACTGATCCATTGTTAAGCTGGCTGGGCTTAAACCATGGCACCTGCCAGATGACAAATACGAAATAGATTGTGAATTGGAACCTTGGGATTACAAAGTGCAGTAATTGTATCTCTTGCATGCCCAGGTACTACAACTGGACAACAGCTGGTCCCCTTCTGCTGGCAATGCAGGCATTCCAGAAACCTTTGCCAAAGGTGAGATTGAAAATGAAGGTTGGTCAGAGGATGACTTTTGATATTCTGCCATTTATTAAGGCAGGGAAGAGGCCTGTTGTACAAGAGGATCTGTAATACCTACCCACACATAACCATTCAACACATTTTATGCTAGGGGCTGAATAAGCAGGATTCAATTTGATCTGTGATTAGTATTTATTTGCTTGGCTAAGAACTTTAAAGGAAAACTTCCTGTTTTCTTTCATTAATATGGATTATAAGCAGAAATTTTATTGACACATGTTCCTGTTTGCTGTAGCTGAATACCCGATGGCTGCTTTCCATTTTATCTGTATAAAGCATACATTATCAAATAAAAATAGAGGCTAGAAATTTTAACCTCAGTGAATAAGCTTTAAATAGTAGGTAAAGAAGGTCTGTAGCTTGCTAGTTTTCTATTTTTCAGTTGATTGTTCATAAGCAAACTAGGTAGGTAGTGGCAGATAGCTATGACTGTGTGGTAGTTATATGTCTTGCCTTGCCTTAAATGCATTCATTAACTTAATTCAGTTCCATGGGACCTGGTGCCACATAGATGCTTAGAACAGAAAGGCACAATGTAATACTACTAAGTAGTGTCATCATTGGTACTATTTTGTATCCTGGTTAGCAGCAGATTTAATGAAGTTTGGGACTCAAACTCTCCTACCATTTCCAGTACTTCATATGTCTTTGGGTTTAATACATGTGAATTCAAATACTATCTCTATTGCCATGAATGTGGGATAGAAATTTCTTCAAAGCCCAGAATACTCTCTGCCACTGTGTTCTTTCTTAGTGCCACATCACATATGTATGCATGTATAGCTGCACTGTAGTATTCCAGTATAAAATAAATTGATCCTAAAGGTCCAAACCATGTGGTAAACCTGGCTTGAATTTCAAGGAAATTAGAACCACATGTTTTGTGCTTTACTGCAAATATTCTATATATGCAAATACTTGTCAAAGGTGAAATTCATTCATGGAACTCAAATACTCACAGAAGGTGTATAGTTATCCTGGTCTGTATTTGTTGGGCACTTCCACAGACCTTGAGATCTCATAAGGGCCTGTGAGATCTCATAAAGATAATGCAAAGTAACTGCATTTTTAATTAAACACTGCCCATGCTAGATGTTTTGGGTTTTGCCTAGGATAAAATTGAAAGAATGGAAATGAAATATTTTTCCATTAAGGGAAATGGCAGTTCTTTCAACAGTGTTATGGTTATACCATCATTCATATAGGTTATCAGTTAAGAATTCTATGAGTGTGAAATTCAGTGTGTTAATTTTTTTTTTTTTTTAATAATCAACTTACATGCTGAAGGCTGATAATTTTCTAGACAGTGCAATTTGAATTTAGTGGACTAGCCAGTATATGTAGCTAGATCAGTCTGTATGATTGGGAAGGTTTACTTGGCTGAACTGTGCCTCTGAAACTGAAATTACTAATTTATGTTACCAGTCATCTTACTGGTTTTCTTAATGACTTGTTACTTACAGCTTTTACTTGCCATAATAATGGAACTAAGATACTTTATCAAAACAGGCTTTAGGAAGTGATTGAAAACTCAAGTTTTTGCAAAAAACCATCACTTGTTCTTAATACATTTAAATCCCTAATTATAAGCATGTGAATTATCTCACTAGAAGTCAATAGGACACGTGCTTGAAGTTGTCCGTATGTTTATGGACATTTTAAATTGTAGCCATTGTTCTCAACAGTGGCATTCCGTTCTCAGTTGCTCCATCTGCTCCTTGCTTTTCTTATTTTGTTTGAAAAGTTTTCACGTTATTTGCTCACTTTGATTCCTCTGTCATTTCTTTTCTCATATACTTTAGCTAGTATAGTGAAGAAAACCTATGGAAAAAGTGAGAGAACGGATGCATTGTTCTTACAGTGGCTAACCTATTTTTAAGGCATGCCAAACACTGGCCATCTTTACTGCGGTATAATATTTTCCCTTTCACTGTAATATTTTCCCCTTTTGTTTTCTGCTTGCTCTCTGAGTGAAAGAATTCAGCATTCCTTGTTACAGTGCGTAAAGCTCTATCCATTATGGGTGTTGAAAAACAAAAACCCCTTTTCTTTACTGAGGTGTAGTAGATACAACCAAAGAAAAGTAGCCAGGGTTTAAAAAAAAAACCACAGTTCTAACATTGTCATTCAAATTCATAGCATCATACTGAACTCATAAAAGCTAATAACTTTTTTGCTCATTTCTAAACTGATGATTAAATATGAACTCTAGCTATTTTTAAATAACTCTTACATGTCGGTTTGTAACTGTCTTGCTTGAGAACTCCCTTGGGAAGTGATATTTTTCTTTTTCTTTTTTAAATTTTTTTATATAATTTGTACTAAGTAACTTCAACTTTAAAACAGTAGGCTCTCCATTCTAGACATTATACTAATATCTACTTATGCTTTTTTTTCNTGTTACTGTCTTGCTTGAGAACTCCCTTGGGAAGTGATATTTTTCTTTTTCTTTTTTAAATTTTTTTATATAATTTGTACTAAGTAACTTTAAAACAGTAGGCTCTCCATTCTAGACATTATACTAATATCTACTTATGCTTTTTTTTCTTCTTTGATTTTTATCTCTTTTTCATTTTCCTTTTAAAAATACCATAAGTATTCATGCTTAAGTTACTTCAGAGCAGCTCTGGACACCATTAGATTTTGCTTTAGTAGAATTTATGGTCCACAGACAGTATGTTTATTTCTCTTCTATTTGTTATCAGTTAAAATTGTGTGTTTGACACTTTCTTTCATTTGCATATATCAGGTTGTCCTTTGTTTTGGTTTTTTTTTATGTTACCATCCATTTATCACAGGCCACTGTGGAATCTATAATGAGGGACAAGATGCCCAAGAAAGGTGGAAGGTGGTGGTTTTCATGGCGAGGAAGGAACAATGCTATTAAAGAGGTAAGTTTAAGAAGCAAGCAGTTTCCTTCTGGTTGCAGTGGGAAAGCTGGATACCTCTATATTCATTCCTCAGAACTTTGCTTCTGAGAATAACTCAATATTCAATTTGACTGAGAATACACATATTAAAAGATGTTTAAACAAGGTCTAAAGTCTGACTTCTTTTGACTTAAGAAAGTTTTGTCAGACCCTGCCTGAGACATCTGTCTGCAGTGCTTTGGTTCTGTATTTATTTTCATTATACAAACTTGAGGCAGTATTACCTAATGGATTAAATGTGTGTTTGGAACCTAGAAGCCAAGACTGGTGCCGTTAATTTAATATTTTCATGCAGATTATCTACCTTTCTGGAGCTTTCTTTAGATAGTAGAAGAACAGACATATTTATGAGTAGCAAGCTGTAAAATTCAGCAAAACCTAAGATGGAAAACTAACAAAAGTCTTTTTAAATTTCTTTTTCTGAGCATTAAAAGTTTGTGGTCTTAAAGCCATGGATGAACATTAAAGAACAGTGGAAAAAACCCAAAGCTTTATATGAAATATTGATCTCCTGTCTAGACATATTTAATCTTTAAAGTTGGCTAATAAAACCTCTTCTGAAACCTCTAATAAATATTAATTTATACTAGTGAAGCATTAGTATTTGAGGGGAGAAAATGACTTCTAATATGTTTTTATGGTTGTGCCTCAGTTGAACTTTTTTAGCCTTGCGTGAAATAACCATTGTACTGATCTGTGGGTATGGGCTTCAGAGCATGACATTTTAGTTTTTACAGTTCACTGAAGTTTTTAGACTTTTTCTATTAGTGGAAGTGTTTGGTTATCTGTTGAGCAGCGTCAGCTATAAAATGGAAAGGGGGTGTGGTGGTTGTGTTTGTGTGTTTAAAAATCTAGTGAGATGAAATTGGTAGAATTTAGCATCTACTCAATATAAAATCAGTTTGGAAAGTTTTCTTATGTTACAGATTTTAATGATTCTGTGAAAATTAGTTGTTTGTCTTTCTTCTACAGAGTCGTATTTTGCTTTTCCACATGAAAGAAATCTAGGTATTTCAGGTGCATGGACTGAGTAGTTACAGGATTGATACCAGAACTTCAGTAACACTAACTCTGTAATCTCATATTTCTGTACTAATTCCATATAAAACTAAATTTTGATTCTTCTTCTGATTTTAATATTTGCAATTTTTAGTTCTTTATGCAGCCTTTTTTTTTTTTTTTTAAAGCTATGAAGTTTT
>NDXB01000931.1:25703-50191 GCA_002631895.1 Agapornis roseicollis
AGATATGTGTATTTAAACAGAATTGTATAAAAGAGCTCAGGTTTTGTGACTTTTCATCATCATATCCTGCATGGCATAATACTGCAAATCCTGAAAAAGAATAATCCCAGTGATCTAAAGCTGCTCATTGAAAAAAGGAATTTGTGATCAAATTTCAATCGCCTTTATTATTTTTATGAACTGCTAAATTCTGTGGGGGGAGAGAGAAGGCCAGAACAGTGAACGCCTCCTTTTGGAACTGGGGATTTTTGCAGTTACAGTATCAAATGGGTGTTATGTTTTGGTTTTTTTCTTTTTTTTTTTTTTTAACCACTATGAGATTTTTGAGTCCATATGGCACATTAACGTACATCTCTAAAATTTAAACGATGGAAACTAGCTTATAGACAAGTCAATGGCTAGTGCAATTCAAGTATGAATAATGGGTAATATGCGTGAATGGGAGTTCAGCACTTCATTGATATATTTAAAGCCATGATGTGAATGACCTCCTGTGAGCCAGTACTTAGGAGCAGAGAATCAATGGCTAACTTGGTGACTCACTGTTAATGCATTTTTAATGGATACTGAGATGCATTTACTGACATAACATCATTTTCTGTGTGTGCAATGTTCCAGAATAAAAGATGAATCTTCTTCAAGCGATGAAGACCCTAGAGCTGCCAAACAAAATCTCGGATCACTACAGACCAGCTCAAGTCATCTCTCATTGTCTGGAATCAGTTACAAAAAAACGCTTCGACTCACTTCTGACCAGCTTGTGAGTTAATTTACATCCTTGTCCTGAAATGTCATTTCTAATAGAACATGAACAATACTTTTACTCAGGTTTGCAAACCTTAATTAACTCTTATATCTTGCATTTAATTTTCTCTCTTGTTATATTTAAAAAAATATCATTTTCCCTTCTCATTTCAATATTAAGCATCAGTGTTGTACCTTGCAGCAAGTCCTGGGGTTCACAGATTAGGAGACATGGGATCACACTTAGAAAAATGTCAGAATTCTAAAGCATGTCTAAATTAGTCACATAACTAAGTGTACTGGAGCTATATCCTTTTTGAATTATGTATAATATATATTATGTTAACCCAGAGGCCTCTTTTTTCTTTTTTCCTCCTCTCCTTTCCTTTCACTTCTTTCACCGGGAGACAGTAACATTTTACATAAGTACGTTTTTCTGTTAATAACTTCTGAAAGAGCTGCTTGTGAATTTACTATGAGAACAGGCTATTAATTTCTTTGGAGCCAGTTCTGTTCCTCTGTGACAGAGGTGTTTTGACTAATGGTGACAAAACTCTTACAGTTTTGTGTTCTGCACATTCCAATTTGATTTGGAAAAATGGGCTACTTGAGGGAAATATTTTCTGTCGTCTTGTCTACAGCCAATAAATTTTCTGAAGGAAACCCGCAGAAGGTGTACAGTATTAAACAAGCCATTGCCCACTGCCTGAATAATTTGTAAGAAATGTAGAATTTATCCCAAGAGGCAGATAGGAAGTGTTGGTAATTTTCTGTAGCAAACAGAAAACAAAGGTTATACAAAAACATTGATAATTTTCAGGTTTGGAAACCTCACAGAAATTACCTGTAGCTAAAATTACTTTTAAATTAGTTCTTGAGGAAACAGTGGTTGGGACTCATCAGTTACTCATCAGTTGTCCTGCATTTCCAGCTCCTTTTCATTTTTAACTAATAGAGAAAAATTGCAGTGAAATATAAGAAAAAAAGAGACACTTGAAGTATTAAACTCCTGCAGGCTTTATAAAAATGAGTATTTAGGTTCACAAATAGAATAAAATCAGTTGTCTCTTGTCACTAAGTGGCACAGGAGACAGTGGGAGGGAAGGACAGTAAAGTGGGAGAGTTACGAGTATTTGGTGGTGACTGAAGGGTGATGGGTCATATAGTATGAGTGATGGGTTATTGTAGGAAAGAGATGTGATACTGTAGGACACAAGTTCTCATATAAACACTCTAAATTAGGGTTTATGGATCTCCTTGTTACACCCATTTCACTCTGCGTATGTGTCCATATCTCAGAATGGAAACTCCCCCATAGATTGTCCCTAATCTGTATTTTTTTTATTTTTTTTTTTTTTTATTATCCCTGACTGTGAAACAAAATTTTTTTTTTTTTTTTTTTTTTTCTTTAAATTGGTGCCTAACTTACACTACANATCTCAGAATGGAAACTCCCCCATAGATTGTCCCTAATCTGTATTTTTTTTATTTTTTTTTTTTTTTAATATCCCTGACTGTGAAACAGAATTTTTGTTTGTTTTTGTTCTGCTCTGTAAATCGGTGCCTAACATACATTACACTGGGGAAACCTCTGCTATCATTAAGACAGTGGCTTTGCTGAAAGCAGTGAGATTCAGTGTGACAAAGAATGCAGTGATCATTTGTGGCTTTGTGTTTGCACTGTGTCAGTTTCACATACTCAGTTTGTTGATTATCTTGCTGATAATGTCTTGCAGAAAAGTTTAAAGCTTAAGAATGGCCCCAATGATGTGACCTTTAGTGTTACGACACAGTATCAAGGCACTTGCCGCTGCGAAGGCACCATTTACCTGTGGAATTGGGATGATAAAATTGTTATTTCTGACATTGATGGAACAATCACACGGTGAGTTCATGAACAGGGAAAGTCTTTATCTACAAGGACAAGTTTTTCTTGGACCAGCTGAAAAAGTAATTAACAGAATTTTGAGTCACAGAATCATCATATTCTTGTGTTTGTGTGTTGGGTGTGTGTTTGTTTTTTTCTTGATTTGGCTTTCAAACAGTGCAAGAATCATTATCTGAATTTTTAATTTAATGAAGATGTGTGCCACATGTGCCCATTATTTATCACATATTTTTTTATATTTTGGTGTTTTATGATAGTATTTACAGTAATATTGGAGGACTTTGTGCAGGACCATAACTTTTTTGCTGCATCATATTTATGAAGTACACTGGCTTCTTTTACTTAATCACTTCACCTTACAATACTATTGCGAATCCATCCTGTGTAGATTTAGTTTATTTGAAAAACATTTAATGTAAACCTCAGAAAGTAGGCTTGGTACTGGCACTTGGTACCATGCAGGTGTGATTGATAGCCTGTATGCTGCAACTTCCATGTTAACTTGTGGGTCATGAGCTTCATCCATGATGGCAAATCTTGGAACACAAGAATAATTTAAACAGTATGGTCAAGGGTAGGCCTGTCAGTTTATCTCAAAAGTAAGGGCAGTAAAATCATCTGATCGCAATCAGTACCTTACAGAAAACCATATTTTCTTTTGCCATTAGACAAATAAGTTAGTGGGGTTTTAATTGACCTTGACTTTTGTTATTGTAAGTACTTTGGGTGGGGGTTTTTTTCAGTTCAGTTATATTGTTTTTCCTTTATTCAGGTCAGATACTTTAGGTCATATTTTGCCAACTCTTGGCAAAGACTGGACACACCAAGGGATCGCGAAGTTGTATCATAAAGTGAGCCAGTGAGTATTCAGTAAATCCATCCATGCATCTGTGACTTGTTTGTGTTTATTCATTTGCACATAAAAGAGAAAATTTCTGTAGGTTTCCCTTAACCTGTAAGAGTGACAATTTCATCAATGTCTCATCACTTCAGTGATGCTTACACAGTGTAAATATCTGCTGTATGATATCAAGAGCAGAACTTGCTTTGTGGTATCAAAATAAAAAGCCCCCTATCAATGAGCAGTGACTGATCTTCTAACCATCCCAAACAGATAGCTACAGTTAGTTCCAAAGACTGCAGTGCAGTTGCTTCAAGTGCAACATTTTTGTGAACTGTGAGTTGCAGCAGCATTAATATTTGAGATGCTCATACACTTTCCCTTCTCTCCTTGTTGAGTTGATTTGTAAAATGCATAACGACTGTTTAGCCTAGGGCCACTGGAGGTGGAGTTCTTGCTAAACTTGACTCACCTGGAGTCATGCAGGGGTGAAATCTATAGTAAATGGAATGAATCCATGTGGGGGAGTTCCCTTTCTTTCCAGTGCATCTAAAGGGAGTTTAGTGAAACAGTTTAGGCTTGAGCTGTCTAAACATTAGGCTTCTTGTCAAGCAAGATAAATCTCATCCTTGAAGCACAGCACAATGCCTTATCTTGTGTAGAAACAGGCCTATTTTGAATAATCACTGCTTACATTCTTATTTTGTTTGTTATAAATAATGATGAGCTTCAAAGACATAGATGATATTTACTACTAATGATTATACAATTTATTTTGTAATTTTTGTATACAAATATTTGTTGTTATTCCATTGTTAATTTGCAAAGTTAGAAAGGATCAGTCTTAGTGCCATTGGTTAATTTTGAGAGTGATTAGTAAGCATAGCTTAAAGTGCAGTTTAAAGGAATTGAAAGTCAATAAGATGTGCTGTGAAGAGACTGAGGGACATGCTTTCACCTGGCAACACCAGTGTGGGCTCCTGTGGTATGGCTCTGTAATTGACTGGTACCTTTTGGTCCACAGTAATACATACCTTTTGTTTTTTCCATTAGCTATTGAAGAAATATTGGGTAACAGTAGATCAGCTGTGCTTTAGGTCAGTTAATGTTATTAACAAGGAGAGCATGCTGGAATGACATAAAACAATATATTAAAAAAAATCCTGTGGATGAATATGAACAGCAGAAAAATTGTTAAGACTGTAGCAACTCTTTGGGATGATGTGTGGGAATGTTTATAGGTGAGCACGGCTAGTGCAAGAGTACAGGTATACTGTTAGTTCTCTGGATACATTTTGCAATGTAGTCAAGCCATTGTGCATTCTGGAGGATTGAAGACATAGTATGGTGAGTTTTGCAATTAGTAATTGAGAGAAAAAAGGAAATGAGGAGAGAAATTAATTGATGTCTGAATGGAATCAGATGAAGTATCTGCTTTTAGCTTGTACAAGGAGGGTTAATGATTGCTGTCTGTTCAGGTTGATATTTCTGCTTTACACAGAAAATAAAATTGGTTTTATTACATTAAATTCAGCTGTTATAGTCAAATTACCATAAATGCTTGAAGAGCCTCTAGTACACATCAGAACTATTCTCGTAGTTAATCTGATTTGTCCTGTGTGCTAGGGTTATGCTAAGGTTCATTTATTGCTTTTTGTTTTACACAGATGATGAATTATAAATTATGCATGATGGAATCTAAATTATACCAGAGACACTTGTCTGTGCTTTTATTCTATATAGACACATGTGGTCATAGAAAAGACAGGACAGTCTGGGAATTCACATGCTGAGCTGTATTGAGTTCTGTGTATAACCTTTGCATTTTAATTGCAGTTGTTATTTCTGTGCCTGCCAGCATTATCGATTAATAGGGCTTTGGTGATCATAAACACAAAGTTAAAAATAGATTTGAGTCATGTTGTTTTTCAGATTACCAAATTAATTATGTAGTGGTTAGATGTTACAGCTGGACAGTGTATAAATGTTCAATACTTAAATGGAATGACCATGCACGCAGTAAATACAGTATTTATTTTAGAACAATAATTTCATTATACAACTTGCAGAGTAAATTGCTGTTAAGTTGAACTAACATCACTGGACTCTGGTCTGTCATGGACAGAACCAAGAGTAACCTGTGGCTCCTGCTGAAACTTTCTTTCGGTGTCAAGTTGAAGTTTTCTTCTCATACTGTGTTTTGAAGTTCAGGTTTGCTCTGACTTGAAGAAATACATTACTGCTGCACATAAGCTAGTCTATTTTTAGTAGAGGCCCAAAATGCAGGAGTACAACACTGTTAATATGGCAAAGGCTAATACAACATTATCTGCTTTATGCCAAGTGTTTTGCTCTTAGTGGATGTCATTTCAGTTAATTCTAAGGAGTATAGTTCTACAAGGCAGGGGTGAATAGAAAACCATAAGAAGTCATAAGTAATTAGAAGACCAGAGATAAATGGGCCCTCTTTAGGTGTAAATCACTAACTGCAGTGGAGCTAGATGGATTTTAATTATCCAAGTTTCTGGCATAAATGGTTTTATTCCTTTTAGAAAAGTCTAGGTTAAAAATAAGTCCATTTAACAGTCATGATTTGATTCATGTAAAAATAAACCCACAAAATAATTAATGTCCAAACACATGCCTTATTTTTTATAGTAGTTTTTTCTTTTATTTCTGTTCACAGAAATGGATATAAGTTTTTGTATTGCTCAGCACGTGCTATTGGAATGGCAGGCATGACCCGAGGATACTTGCACTGGGTCAATGAACGAGGAACTGTCCTGCCTCAGGGGCCAGTGTTGCTGAGCCCAAGCAGCTTATTCTCAGCTCTTCACAGGTAATGCAATTTCACTTTTGTGCAGAAGGAAACTCAGAGGTTGGTGGAGGTTGAATTATCAGCTTTTTTACCTATTTATTTATTTATATAGTGCTTGCAATCATTCATAGTGGGTTTTTTTCTTACATATTGGTGTGAAGTGTAATGAAGAAATATGTTTGGTTTCAGTTTAGTTTATCTCTTTAAGACATCAATATACATCTATGTTCACTGTTTGCCAGTAGATACTGCCTGTTGACTTCATGTGTTTAACATGATGTGTTAATATTTAGCTATGGGGAAAATGTGAATGTTTTAATAACATTCACTCTCGACTTGTAAGGTGTTCCAATTGGCATAAATACTGTTTTGTGGAAGAATATTACTTGGTAGGTTTTGAAGAAATTCATGTGAAAATGAAATGAACTTTTCACACTCCTGACTGTACTGTGTGGACAATGTCTGTCATTCTAGGTGTGGAACTTTAACAAGTGAATAATAATAGCACAGGTTATGAATAACGTACCTTCTTCCTAATTCAGTGAAGAATGTCAAGTGATTACTGAAAATATTTTCAGCTGTTAAAAGCTGCTGTGACAGGATATATTTCATTAGAATTTTTAATGAAACGTTGTTCAGATGTTCTCCTGATTGAGTGACATGCTACAGACTGTCTTACTAGTCATGTTCTAAATATAAGAGACTGTGGAGGTATTACAGTATGCTGCTTAGACTGATTAAATAATAAATGCAGGGTAGTTACTGTTATCTTATGCGCCTCATATCTAGAAATACATTTAAAGTGATGCTGTCCGTGGTGTCTTGGTTAGACTAAAAAAAACCAGTTTTTTTGGTATACACTACTGTAGCGGCTGTGATATGTGGACAATAAATGACTTCATTGTTATCCACAGATTTAATTATTGTGGTTTTGAGGCTCTGCGATCAGCTGTATGTGAGACTGAGGAAAGATGGTTTTTGTTCCTTTTTCTCACATTCTGAAACTTTGATTTATACATGGAGCTGCTGTTTCCAAAGGCCTGTTTTACTCTTGTGAAGTTTCTGCACTATTCACATCTTCCTTGACATATGTGTTGGTACTAGGAAGTGGGATTCTAAGCTGCTTAAGCGCTTTTGTGTCGTGCTGGCATCTTCTTATGTTATGGGAACTCCAGACTCTGCCACCTGTTCAGTCTCCTTGCCAAGAGAAGCTGTTGTGGAAGAGCTTTTGCCCAAAGATGAGAACTCCTGTATTCATTAATGAATTCTACATTCTGTGAGGAGCAACTGAAGAGAAATAGAAGATTCCGTTATTCCTTAACTTTTGTTAATTAGCAGTGGTGGAGGACCCTGACTGTAGAAATGTCTTTAACAGGCGGAGCTGCTTCTAGCCCATATGATAATGGCAGTCCATTTAAAAACCTAAAAAAAAACCCTGAAAGAAAGCACCTATGCACAGTGAAGGCTAATAAATCTATGAATCATTCTGCAGTTCTCAGGAAGCAGTTTACTTGATGACAATTTGTTTCATAAGGCTTTTTTTAGCAGCTACTCCTGTAATCAACCATCCTTGCTCAGCAGCCATCTTTACAACAAAGGTTTAAGTAGAAGTTCCCTTGTTTCAGAGGATTTATTTACTGTGCCCATTGCATAAGCTTGGAAATGCTGTTTTGTCTTCGCAGACACTGTGGTTTCCAAATGAAGATTCATTGGAGAAGGGTGGGGACTCTTTAGGAGTATCCAGCTAGGTGGAAACATTTAATAAAGAAAATAAAATGGTTTGTGCTGTAATTCATGTGTACTTATTGAGCCTCCCTTCTTCTGTCATTTCAGGGAGGTTATAGAAAAGAAGCCAGAAAAATTTAAAGTTCAGTGTTTGACAGACATCAAAAATTTGTTTTATCCTAACACAGAACCCTTTTATGCTGCTTTTGGAAACAGACCTGCTGTAAGTAATACCTGAATTTATTTCTATTGTAAAGAACAGAAAGGTTGCTGTTATTTCATGGTTCTGTTGAAGCTAGAAGCCTTAAATGGGAGTTAAGGCCCTGCATGAAGGAAAATACTAAGGTTCTTCCTTAAAGATCTTGCAATGGAGGATGCAATCAGAGATGGAAAAGCAGCAAAGTGACTACATTATATTTAGTTAGCAGTTAGGCTTGTCTGAAAACACTGATCTCATTTTAATCCATACTGATACAGTGTCAGATATATGTGGACAGACAGAACATCTTTCAGATGTGTGTTCGTTGGACTTACACTTCAAATTCTTAAGTATGCTCAAAAGAACTCGCATGTTCTGCTGAAATCAAAAGGTTTTACTTTGCATAGAAAGTGAAATGTTTCGCATGGAGAGGGGAAGACAGATCGCCTTCTGCCATTTGCAGGCTTTTCTTAGTCCTGTTCTAGCCCCAGAATTATTTTATTTATACAGAAAAGGTATGTCTCAGCAACCTTGGCATGTGATTATCCCTTCTTATGAATTGGTAGCATAATCTAAGAGGTTTTGACACAGGCAGCTAGCAGTCTTCCAGACAATTCCTGGATATGATTGCTGTTTTAGATTGTGATGCAGATTCTTCCCAGTGGATTTTTTGATTTGGATTTTTGGGGGGTGTGTCTGTGTGGAGTTGTAGAGGGTTGTTTTTTTGTTTATGGGGTTTGGGTGTGTTTTTTGAAGGGAATAGTATAGAGATCTTCATAATATTGTCAAAGTGTCAAGAGACTTTCAAGTCTGACAGTGGACACTCTCACTGTTCAGTTTACTAGTGTAAATTTCACTATAGGTGCCTACGGAAGAATAAAGGCTTTGATTCACTGGAAATCTTTGAAAGCATCCTGTATTCAGAAGGAGATATATAAAAAAATCTACTTATTCAGATGTTTACAGTTTCATTGGACACCTAAGTTTAGATGCTAACTACATTAGGTAGGTGGGTCCCTTATTTGTGCCCAGGAGCTCCACAGAGCACTTACTACTTCAGCTCTGTATTGTCAGTAGTAGTTCCTGTCAAAGCTGATATGTGGTGTAATAACATGTAACAAGAAACCTGGCAACACCTTTGTGGTGTTTATGGCTAAGGACCATTGGCATACTACTTGGGCGTATCTGCTCTGCTCTGAAAGCTAAACTCAATTAACTGTATGCCTCTGTCCTGGCCATGCCATAAGATCTGAAGAGAATGGTTCTACATCTTTCATATTTCCTAGTATGATTAGCCAGAGAACGCTCCAGTTGGTTACATTGTTCTTTAGTTGGTGCAGAGAAAGGGGACACATGTGGAGAGTGAAATTTCAGTACTTATGGACATTACTGGTGTAACCAGTGCATGGGCTTCCAGGATTCTTGAAATGACTGCTGTTAACTTTTGTTCAGTTATTTAATTTTTTTTTGAGCAGTCTTTATAGAGATAAAAATAATCTTTGTATCTTCCTTAATGTTCCAGTCTTCCACCACCTCAGTTTTTTAAACCATGATTTAGATTACTAAAATGAAAGCTTATTTTTGCTCTGATCTTTTGTCAAGCTTTTCTTCAGACCAGATCAACTTACTCATTGCTTTCCTTAGCAATTTGAATTTCTTAGGAGTATTTCTTACTTCTAACTATACTTCCCAGAGCTGCATCTGTGTTACCTACTGGGCCTCACAGCTGCTGTTTTGGCATGTATTCCTTGATTTCTGTTTGTTTCCCTTTGCTCTGACATGGTGTCAATACATGGCACAAATCCAAACTCAGGAGCCAAGAGATGTTTCCAGGAATTTTAATGTAGACACAGTTGTAATGACTTCCTTTCATTTGTAAGGACAAGGTCACAAATCGCTGTTTTACATGTCAGTTATGTTTTACCCTCTGTACATTGTTGCAAGATACTCAGTACAATGCACTCAGGAAAGCAAAATGAAAGTGCAAGTGCTGTTATGCTAAATATTGTTAGTTTTTTATTGAATGTTATTTCTGTGTCAAGAGACACCGTTACTGAAAAACTGAACATGGTTTTGATCAATAGTTTAAACTAAACTGGCAAACTCCTTACCTAGCTGCAAATTGTTCCGTGGGCATTTGTTATATTGACCTCTTTTGTAACATAATGGGGAGTTACACATACACAATAACTAGCAAAATTTAGAACCAATACTATGCAAATATGTTCTTCTGTGTAATATATTCCAGCAAGAATAAACCTTATTTTGCAAAGGCAGAGTCATGATTTATTTTTTCTTTTCTGTTTAGGATGTCTATTCATACAAACAAGTGGGGGTTTCTTTAAACAGGATATTTACAGTTAACCCCAAAGGAGAACTTATACAAGAGCATGCAAAGACAAACATCTCATCGTAAGTAATCTCTTACACCTAACACCTTATTGACTAAATTAATGTGCTAACTAATTTATGACTCAAGTTGGCCAAAGATGCTTTTGATTTTACTAATAACAGTTTCCTTAGAAACAAAACATTAACATTTTTTGAATAAAATACAGACTTTCTACTTCAAGGAAAAAAAGTTTTGTCAGAAACACTGACCAAAGAAAAGTAACTTAATATATTCCATCTACGTTAATCATGTAAAGGAATTATCAGTGTACAGCTTAGTCTGCATAAAAATCATAAACTCAAATCATAGAATGGTTTGGGCGGGAGGGAACCCTAAAGGTCATTTAGTTCCAACTCCCCTGCCATAGGCAGGGCACCTTCCACTAGCTCAGGTGGCTCAAAGCCCCATCCAGCCTGGCCTTAAACATGTCCAGGGATGGGGCATCCACAGCTTCTCTGGCCAACCTGTTCCAGTGCCTTACCACCCTCTTAGTGAGGAATTTTTCTTAATATCTAATCTAAATCTACCCTCTTTCATCTTAAAGCTATTCTCCCTTGTCCAGTTACTTCATGTCCTTGTAAATTTCCCTCTCCAGATTTCTTGTAGGACTCCTTTAGGTAGCTGGTTTCCTGAAACTATCTACCTTTTCATGGTCTTTTCAAAATGTCCTTGTCCTGGAGCTCCTATCTAGAAGGGCCTGAAAATCTGAAGATAGGGCTAAGGGCTTCTAGCACAATGCTTAGCCACTTAGCCTAGCACTAAATGAAACACTAAACAGAAATGGTTTTCAGTAATGTTAAATGTGCCCTTAATTGAAGGGGAGCCATACATGTATAAACCAGAAATAATTGATTCAGCAGGGAGCTGCTTGAGCCAAGCTGAATGGAAATGGAGAAGAAAGATACAGAGCAAGATACAGGGCTTGAATAGGTTAGCAGGTGATCTGGGTGGAAAAGGGTATCTGTTTCCTACTAGGTAAGTATCATTGCTTAGAATGAATGGATTTTTTTATCAGAACTGGGAATGCTCTCTCAAAAACAGTAAATTGAGTTTAATTTTCTTCATTTGAGGAGGGTGACTTCTTCATGTAAGAGTAGCCATTCCTTAGTGTATGGGGACTTAGGAAAATTCAAAGATCTTAAATGGTTCAGCATTCTTTTTATTTGTTTATTTTCCAGCTATGTGAGATTATGTGAAGTGGTAGATCACATTTTTCCTTTGCTAAAACGAAGCCATTCTTCAGACTTCCCTTGTTCTGATACCTACAGCCAGTTCACCTACTGGAGAGAACCTCCACTACCTTTTGAAACTCAGGATGAACATCCACCTTCAACAGCAACTTAACTACATCTCCAAACTGCTGGCCTCAGCTCAAAGAATAAGTTAGCTTTTGTATTGAAAGGTCACCACTTGGCTTTTGCTGTTGACAGTTCAGCTGGAATCTGTGATGATGTGAGCATTGTATTTATTTTGCTGTGAGCAAATTTAGAAATGCATTTTTTTCACATTTCCAGATGACAAGGAGTCTTACTAGGAACAGGAGTTGTGTTTCTGGCTCTTCATCCAGCTTCTCAAATTGTGCCATACAGTTTCAGTATTTAAGGTCAAATAAAAATGAAGTGGTGTTGGAGTTGCAGTTAAACATACCAGAAGTTTGTAAAGTGGTTCTGTATCTTCTCTGAAACACTGAAGTCATCTTCCATCTCATCAGAACCTTTGCAAGTAAGGGAGCTGAAGGTGCTCACCATTCCTGACATCATCTGGTGACATGGACTGGAATTACAATCCATATGTCGAAATTCCTTTCTCTGAAGGAACAAGTGATTCTTCCTCTTTCCCCTTACTTGACCAGCAGCTGTTTGTCTGAGTTAATTACTAGATCCTCAGCTGCTGTAAATCAGTATAGCTATCAAAACCAATTGAACTGTGTTGATTGATTTATTCCAGCCTGTTGTTTTGACATGGTAACACTTTTCTGAGGAAATAAATCATATATAGTCTAAAGAGAAGGCAAATGAAATAAGATAGCTGGATTCTGGCAGTCTTTCTTAATTTGAGAAGTACCATGCTTCAAGAATAGCTATTTGAATTAAGGTAAGTGTGCAAGTGGAAGATACAGGCTGCTGTGCATAGTGCCTGTATTACTGAAGTCAGTGATTTTCGGTAGTCATCTTGCAGAATGTGCTGAGCTTCAAGATAATTACTGAGCCGAGAGCACTGAGGATTTTGTCAAAATGGAATAGTTCTTTTTGAAACATTATTTTGGCTAAAATGTAAAATTTGATGCTGGTGAATGATGCATCTCAGGTTTTTACTGTATGGAATTTTTTGTTTTACATCATAAATAATGGATACTTCTAGTGCAATTTACTCTCTTCTAAGATAATGAAATATTTTTTTGTGTCTTTTTTTTTTCCCCCTTGTTTGACCAGACACAAGCTGTAGATAACTGGTTTTGCTACCTGCTTTTGACAGCCTTAAGACTTTAACTGTGCATGCTAAAAGCAATACAGCAGATCAGATAATGTTTTCCAAATGGTCTGCCTTTACACAGTGTGGTACTTAAAATGTAGACATCAAGTGACCATATGCCAAATGATTCTCAAATGTGCTTGTAGCTGGGAAAAAAACCTTTTTTCTTTTTTCCTTTTAAAATATATTTAAAAGCCTGAAACACTGAAAATGGCATCATGGGATTCTTTATGTTATATTTCAGTATGGCTAAACAGTGGTTCACAGGTTGTGGTCTCTGTCAGCTGTTCATCTGTGAGGCTATGGTACATGTTTTGCAGCTGCTTTGTAGTGTTTTCAGTTAAGAGTTAAATAATAGGAAGACAAAATGGTCCAGGAGAAATTTTAAGATGTGATTGTGGTCAGTTAGCACCCAGAAGATTGGCAACAGCTGCTCTGTATCACATTTGTTCTGTTTCAACAAATTCTGGGTTTGCATGTCAAGAGTGATAGCAGTGTAGGTAATGATCGAAATTCTGTAATAGGGGTTTTCTAACTTTCAGTGCTGCATCTGTGATGTCAGGGGCCAATTTGTGATTTCTCTGTGCCTTCAATAGTAATGGACATAAGTGCAATCCTGTATACAGCTGCAGTGTGCAGTGGTGAGCTGTCTCCACGTCTTCCTTTCCTCACAGATGTTGCTGCTTCAGGCAGGATGCATGCCCACTTTGGAGATACCAGGATTAGATAAACATGAAGAGGAAGAAATGCATTTTTAACAACCCATACTTGATTATGACCTCTTGAAAGTTTAAGGAAAATGCAAATATCTTAAAGATGGAAGAAATGTGGTATGGATTTTCTGATAGATAATCAGTAAGGATTGCAGGTTGCCAGACTCGTTGCATCTCTAAATATAGCCACACTTTAAGTATCTATTAATACTTGTAATTAGTGATTGAATAAGTGGATGAATATATTAACTGCATCATATTTCTGTTCACTTTTATTGAAGGCCTATTTCAATCCATTCATTATGCAAAATAAAACCAAACCAACCCTTCTCTTTGGAGAGAGGCTGTCAGTTCTATGGTAGATAACATCTATTTTCCTAAGGTACCATATATAGTAGCTTCCACCAGAAAAGATGGTGCCTGAAAGTTCTCCACAATTAAAGCCTGTGATGTATAACTTACTAAATAACTAATCCAGGGTTGTTTGTTGCTGTTAGTATTTCAAACCACGATAGTGCGAATGGGTGGTCGTTTTAATTCGGTCAGACTTGCAGGCGCGGTGCAGTGCTGGTACAATAACCCTGAGACGCTGTGGAATCTCTGTCATGGTGTTTTTCAAGACTTGGTTAAACAGAGTTACGGCTGACTTGATCTACTGTTGGCAATCATCTGCTTCAAGCATGAAGTTGGACTGGATGACCTCCAGGGGTCCCTTCTGACCAACATTTCTGTCATTCTGTGAGGTTAAATGCTTTACTTCTGACATACTGTATACCCCTTTGTATCTGAAGGTTGAAATATAGCTGAACAGTGAAATGAGCACGTGTTTCTATAATATGTATAAAATCTGCTCACGGAAAAGACATGAAAACCAAAGTTTTGGCTTGCTAGAAACGTCACTGTGCTTTTTCAGAGAATATAAGACCTTTTGATTTGGTAGTGGAACAATTTTATGCATGGTATTTAAACTGCTTTATTAATTCATGTAGAAGAAAAAGGGATGGTTTAATAAATTCTTACTCTTTCTGTGAAAGAAAAAAAAAATCAGCCTTGCTTGCAGTGTAATGCTGGTTTCTGTTACAGAATATGTGGCTAACGTAAATATGCAGACACATTAAATCACAGTATATTCTATTTATACAAAACACATAAACTAGAATGTGCAGCAGTTAGGAGTGAGTAATGTTTATTTTCTTGAAGCTGATGACCATACTGCTCCGGCTGTGTCATATGAGGGGAAGAATACCATACTTGTTGTATTAGCTAGATTGAAGATAAAATCTTGCTGCTGTAATTTAAGGAGGGAGGAGAAAGAGGTTATTGGGTATTTTTTATTTGTAGACATGATTATTCAAAGCCTATTTATGTATAATATTTACTCTATATATGTATATGCTCCTGCAATGATGAAAATCATTTTAACACCTCATTTTGATCTGCTGAATGCAACAAGGGTAGAAATATGCATTCTAATAAAGGCAAATATAATTTTTTCCTTGACTTCTCTATTTTTCTCCATGCTTTTGGTAATGGTAGAGTGCTCTTGCAGAACTGCTGAAACTCTGTAAAGCATGGGTTTTCTAGCTCCAGTCTCAGTCTCCTGCCTCTTCTCAGGGCTAGCCTGTGTTACTTCCAGAACTTGCAAAACTTTCGCTGTTCAGCTACCATATTTGACCCAGAGCCTTTTCAAGTGGAAAGAGTTTATTGAGGGAACCAGGGCCAGGATCTGGGCTCTGGCTGTTCTGGGGTATGGGAACAGCACCTTGGAGCCAAGAGCAGCCAGATGGGAGCTGGAGCAAATTGGAGCAGTCTGGTATACTACCCCAGTCCAGAACTGTTTTGAATCTTCCTTTTGTCTAATTCCTAGTGTGACCTAAGGAAAAAGTAGCCATCTGTTCTGAATGCGAGTGTTGTCATTCATGGCAGTGAGACCAGATAGTTTGGTGGGGTGTTTCTTTTCTATTTTCCTTTCTCCTCTTTGACATTGCGCGTTCTGCTGGTGCATTACCCTTCCTTCCTGGCCCTGAGAACGCAGCGCTGCCTTTTGCTCCCTCTGCCGGGTTTGCTGAGCAAACACTGCAGCGTGGTACTGCAAAGCTTGTGTTAGCTTGTATGAAAAGAGAGATGTTTGGGGTTGATAAGGCGCAGCGGCAGCTCAAGTTCTGTGTTAAACATACAAGAGCAGCCGTATTTGGGCAGCCTGCAGTCACTGCTTCTTCAGTCTTCTCTATTTTCTGTACGTCTCTGGCTTGTATAAACATTTACACTGGGAGTTCTAGAGACAGGCATTGAAATGAAGGTGCCGTTTTAATTAAAAGTCAGAGAAATGGTGCTTTTGCATCAGCAAACCAAACTTTATAAAGGACATATTCATTGCTCCTGGAATAGCCTATTAACACGAGAAGTAGAAAAGTCTGAGGGAACAAGCTGCCTTGGGAGCAAAGACCATAAAGTTGTTGGGTTGGGTTTTTTTTTGATGCCATGGGGATTATTCCCAAAATACAACAGTAAATTTTTCTTTATAAATAAATAGTTTTCATTTTCATATACATTGCACATGCCATCAAGTACCTCAGGACAGTTCACAAGGGGCAGAAGACTACTGGTGCTAAGAGCTAGTGCCTTAAAAATATGGCTAATACAACTTTCAACTCTTCTGTGAATGCATAAAAGGGTGAAGCCTGGAGGGGGTTCTCGATATGGGGCTGTTTTGGGATTGGTTTCAGTATTGTTTTTTTCTTTACATGAAAGTCCAACAAAGTATGGTGGTGAAGGAGTTATGCACACAGAGCCACAACCTCAGGTAGTCCTGACTCTTTTGCTTGTAGTAAAATCCAGCCCCTCATTTCTGTAACATGTTGGAGATATGTGAAGAAAGGGCTAATTGTAAATGGGAGATGGGAGACTGGCTCTAAAGAAAACCTGCCAGTGGTGCAGAGGAATTAGGGCTGCTGGATGCTTTGAGGCAGAGATCGTCATCAAGACCTTTCCAGCCATTGTGATGTGAGCGACAAAAATCAAAGCAAAATGAGAAATGGGTTTTCTAGGAGAACCTATAGAAAGGAAATAAAAACAGAGCAAAGAGCTAAAACGCAGCTTCTTTCCACCTCTGTACCTAGGTGGTACCAGGTCAAGCACTGAGATCTGCCTTTTCCTTCTTAAGCAGTCTTGCCTTGTCTCCCATGTGTCTGCATTGCACAGGAGAGGTGAGAAAGCCATTTTGGTTTCATTTGCTAAACGAGAGGGTAATATTGACCAAAAGGAAATCTATGCCCAAGTGTCCTAGGGGTACTGCTAACAGCAAAACAAAGTTGCAATTACAGCTGAATTTTAAGCTTAGGTAAGGACTAAGGTTCCTTATTTTTTCATGAACTTGGGAAACAAAGCTCTCACCTGCAGGTTATACATCTCTATAGTACCATCCTTTCAATAAGGCTTGCTTTGGAAAATAAATATAGACATAATTTATCAGCCTATTTTGATATGTGCTTGACTTACCCCTCCCTGTGCTGAAATGTATTTATATTCTGAACCACTTCGCTGGAATAAGCCAACTAATGCCAAGGGAACCGTGTACGAAGGAGATACCGTTTCTGAGCTGAAGAATTGATCTGGCTTTTTTAATGGTTATCCTTGGACTGGTTTTTAGCCTCCAGCACTGTCAGGTGTCCTGCCTGCTGCCAGCAATCTATTTATTGATACAGGAAATCCATTTTGCCTTGCCTTGCTTTTAATGAGTTTTGCAAGCAAGTGGCCCCTTCCTGTGACTCATTCTATGCTTTCTGAGCGGGAGATTGTGGTTTTAAGTTTCACATTGGAAAGTAACCACTGTGTCTGCTTTCCTTGTCTCCTGGAATCTCAACAAGAGGAATATATTTTGGAACAAAGAAATGTAAATGGAGTAGAACAGTTCACGTTTCTTTGCAGAATTGTATAAACATCCTTCTATTCAGGACACTTAAAAGGACTAGTGCAAAGTGAAAATAGGTCATGTTTTAGAATAACAGCTTTATCTTAGAACATTGCTGTTAACACAGGCAAACAAAAGACATTTTCCCTGACATCTCAGTGTGTGTTGGCTCTTTGATTTATAGCCAATAAATATCCAAAAATTAAACTGTGGAGGCCTTTCTCTGATCTTACTGATGCAGGAACAGCTCTGTTAGCATCTGGTTGGCTTCTCAGGTACACACAGCTCCAACTGTGACCTGAAGGGTGAATAGTGAGTGCTACAAATTTCCATCCAATTCCTGGTCCCTCTCATCCCTTTAGGATACTGGAGGCAAAGAGATTCGAGGCATGGATGTATTTGTTTCTGACTTTTGCCAAAAATAATGGTGGCAAAAGGAGAGGGTTAAGGTAAGCTTGGACCGTTAGCTCTGAAAACTGAGATTTACGTTAAAAGCAGCCATAAATACATCAAAACCAATGCCCAGGACAGTTTCCATTCCCCATTGCTATACACAGCTATTTATATTTCAGGCTCAGTGGCTATGTCTGCACTGATAAATCGCTGCCCAGTGAAGGGCAGGAACCAACCGTCTTAGGGCCCCCTTGCCAACTAGCACGCTTTGGCCAGTGTCCAGCTGCCTGCCTGCCACATTGGGGTAATCGTTGCCCTCTGCTGACCCTCACACTGTGCTTGGGCATTGCCCGGGGGCCACTGGCTGGACTGGCCCAGGATCATGCTGGGGACCATGGAGGCAGCATGCTGGATAACTGGTTGTGTGCCACAGCCTGGATTTGCACCCTGCTGGTTTGCTGACATGTCCATGCTATACCTGGGAAGAGCCAGCTCTGGTCCTGGGTCCAGGCCATAGATCCTTTCCCAGCATGTGTCCAAGCTGGCTAGATAAGATATTGGTGCCTCTCCTTCCACAGGTTTTGGGATGAGCTGGGTTCTCCCTATGGGCTTGAGAAGGCGCTTCAGTTCTTGTGTAGTTCACCTCGATCTCAAGAGGAGGCAGTCTCTGGTCCTCAACTGCTTTCACCTCTGTGCAATATTAAAGCATGTTAGGGAGGCCGAGATGATCCCTGCCGTTCTGAAAAAAAAAAAAGCTGGAAAAATCTGTAAGCTCTGCTAGCACAGGCTTCTTAGAGGCAAAGTGGGAATGGGGGTGCACAGAAGATCGTACCTGAGAGAAAAGAAACACATTGGGAAAGCAGGAATTCAGCAGATCATGTTAAAATGGTGACCTTCCAGTTACACATCTCAACTGTCAAATTTAAGCTGGCAGAGACAACAATTGGAAGGGAAAATTGTGAGGCTTAGAAATGGAAGCAGTTTTACTGGGAAAGTATTGAGACGAAAGAAAGAGGAGCACCCAATATTGCCATACTTACTCTCCTGAAGAGATACTGATATCATGTGAAAATACAATGCCCTGTATTGTGGACTTAATTTCTGACCCATGTACAGTGTGAATGGAAGGAACTTGAGGAATGTCTTTATTTCTCAAAGTATGATGGGGTGGGGTAGTTTTTAGGGGGTTAGCTGCTTGTTTTATGTTGGTAACAGATTGTATTGAAATACAGTGACATAGGGAGCAGTTCAGCTGCTTACATCCTATTACCTTGTAAAGCACCTCCTGCACAAGCTGAGAGCCCACACGAGTGTTACACCTTCCTGCAAGGCTCATGTCTTCTATCTCTCTGATATGCTCCTCTGCGCATGTCATTGGCATGGGATTACTTCCATTTTCTTTGGGCCTAGTAAATTCTTGTAAACCAAGGCCGTGGTTTCATGGGTGACTGATCTGATCGACTGGTTTGTTACTGCCTCAAGCACAAAGTCACACTCCCTGTCCCCTCCTTTGCTCCTCCTCATTCTTCACCCCACACCCTCAAGTACTTCCAGGATAGTCTTGTTCTGCATTAGTGAATTAAATGGGCTCCAAGGGAAGCAGGAGCTTACACTTATGTCCATGTCCCATGAAAGTGCAACCTGTGTTTTACTATGTCCTCTCCATCCTATACCTGACTTCTTTGTTCTTATAGTAATAGTCATATAAATGTGGGCAGACGTTTTAAAGTGACATGCCTGGTGTCTGTCAGTGAACTTGAGAGCATGGCTGTAACCACATCCAGATGAGACTGTGAGCAGTGACGTACCACAAGTAAGGAAATCACAGGATCAAAACAATCTGACCGAGATGGAAGGACTGATTGCGAAGAAAAAACCTGGCCCCAAGTTAGGAACAGGATTCAGTCCGTGCCCTGCCACAGACATCTTGTGTTGGCTGAGGTGAATCCTGCAATGTTCTTTGTGCTCAGAGTGGGGATGATGGCAGTTCTCTGTCCCAGCCATGCCCTGAAGATGAGATGTTAGCACATATGAGATGCTATGATATGAAAGTGGAGCACCAGTTTGGTGTTAGCTATTGGAAGAGAGTAGTATATACCAGGGCATCCTGGTTTTTGTGGGCTAAGTCCAAACAGGGAATCTGCTCTGGAGGTCACTGCATAATGTTTGCTTGCTTGCTGGTTATGTCCCAGGTAATTTTACAATGCGAGTCTAAATCCTTCAGCCGTGCATGCAGTTTGCAATTTAAGCCTGCATAATTTTATCTCTGCTTGCTTACACCCACTGTCTCCTGGTTTACACAGGCCATAGCTGGTTTCTGTGAGAGTTGCCGCATTGATTGATATGAGAAACAGGAAGGTAGGATGTTTTAATGTGGAACGGTATTTAGAGAGATGCAGCATCTGTGTCTAAAGTGAGAGATAGTTACAGGGTTAGACAAGTAGGCCATCAATTACCGGAGACTGAGGTTAGGACCATCTGGCTGTTTGAAACAACACCAGGTGTTAGCAGAAGCAAATTTCCTGTGTTGCGACACAGGAGGAAGGCAGCAGGCAAGAAGCAGCCTTGCAGAGCAAATCTCAGCTATGAAGGAGCCTGCTTCTCCTTTCCCCTTTTAGTGCTCTCTTGTGGGAAAAATACCACTCAGAGAGCCTGACACACCTGTGTCTCCTGTTTGTGCCTCCTGGGGCTGCTTGGGGAGATGTCCTCAGCCAGGGATAGGGACCCCTCCTATGGGGTGGACTTCTACCCACAGAGCCGGCTTAGCCAACTCTTGGCTTTTAGTCCCAGCTGCATCCTGACCCTTGTTGATGCACCTGAGCACCAACATACTGCTTTGTACACATACATGGTCCTCTTGAAGCTCTCCTACTGCACATTACAAGGTGTCTCTAGTCACATGCAGCCTTGCCTCAGTTCCCCTCCCCTTCCTGAACTGCCTCTGTCAGCCAAGGGAGAAGCAGCCAAGGGTGGGCTTGTTGCTGGTGGAGAGAGTCAGGAGATGCAGAAGGATGGCCATCACCCACAGTCTGCTCAGGAAAGGAGCAGGCATTTGCAGCCATTGTCAACCATTCAGGGCTGCTGGGCCATATTTTTTAATAGTCCCTGACTTGGTGTATGCAAAAAAAAAAAATTGCTGCATCACCCATGTGTGCATGGTTGAATCTGAGCAAGCCTCTCATAAGCAAGTTATGCTGCTTCAAATTTTCTCATGTATACATGACAATAACAATTATTATTTGCATTAAAAAGAGAAATGAACCATAATGCTGAAATTCATCCAATGTAAAAGTTACACTGATATAAATGTCAAGAAATGATAGCATCTCCCACTAAAGTTGTTCTTACCATACTCAACTATAAGTGTAGCTAAGACTTGATGAAGACTCTGCTAAAGGCAATTTCCAAGGCAAGACCCCCAGCTCAGCAATGTCGTCTCACAGCAGGCAGGTAGGAGGGTAAAAATTAAGCAAACGCAATCTCAGTAACTAGCAGCAGAATCTGAGATCAGTTTTTACTAGTTTCTAGTTCTATCAGTGAGAAACAGCTCTCAGGTTTATTTTAAACTTTAATCATTACACTTTAATTATCTCATGATAGAGGGAAAAGCCTTTGATTTGTTTAGAAATGCTGAACTTACATGAATTCCCCAATATAACACTGAATTTAGGGAACACAGCAAGGGTTGCTAAGTGACAGTGATGCAGCTCTGTATCAGAGCACTTCCAAAGCCCTACTGCAGGGAAAAAAATGAAATAGCTGGGGGCACTGGCATGTGGGCAGGGTGGAGAGGCTAAAGGGCTCTAGCTCATGAGCAAGCCTGTGGCTATGTATTTTTAGGTAGCTATGAAATGCAGGCTGGCTTTCAGAAACTCTGGGTACTTACAACATCCACTGAATAATGGCAGTGGTGCAGTGTCCAGGTCACTACTGTCCAGGTACTCATGTGAAAGGGGATATATATGGTGTTAGCTCTGGCTGGATTTGAAGACATTGGTTATTATGTCAATCAGAAGGGCTCACGCTGTTCATTAAAATGCAGCAAGATGAGTGTTGACTCAGGGATAACATTTCCAAAATGTACTGTGACAACAGAAGCTGAGTTTTGGCTAATGTGAATTTCTAAACATTGCCTTTTGAACAAGAGTGTCCAGCAGGGAATACTGCAGGTAACAGCATCAACCATGCCTGAAAATAATGTTCTGATTGCAGTTCTGAATTAGAAAAAAAATAAAAATGGAAGATTTCTGCTGGCTGGTCAAATTAGCTACCTACTGATTTACCTGTGAAACTGATAGGTATGTATTAGTGATAACCACATGTATGACCTTCCATAGTGGTAAGCAAACACTTCATAAATTCAAGAGGTATAAACACAGAGCCAAATAAAACCATTGCCTATTTTCAGGAGTGGGATAATAATTTTTATGTTCCTTTTTTTGAGAAATATTTTGTCATATGTGACTATTTCATATTTTCCACTTAGGGATTAAAAAGTATTTTAATGGTGACCTATACAAATCTATTGCAGACATTAACTCCTTAAAATGCATTTTAAAGATTTTATGTGACAATTTGTCAGGTGTGGGCTTGGGTTTTTTTTATCTGGAATCATTTTACATTAAAAGAAAATCTTATTTGCAAAGCAAATGAAACTCCATCTTCTAAAACTAGGTAAAAACGAGACAGAGAATCGGTTTGACTGCTAAATGAATATATAAAGGTAACACATAACCACAGAATTCTAAGATTGGGTTAGGAAAAAAATATCCAGAATACTGTATTGACTGCATCTATCCAGCCGTTCGCTTTGGTGTTTTGGATGGATTATTGCCTTTTACATATTTCTCTCTTCTTTTGCATCCATTCTTCTCTCCTTTCCTGGAGACTTGTACTTGCATTTCAAATTGTGCTCTTTTCCTAAATGATTTATTCTTACCTTCCTTAAGACTTGCCTGTTTTGCATGCCAGTCTCAGGGTCTGTTTCTATTTCAGACGACTATGAGATGGGGTTGCATCAGGCCTGATCCTGCCTATATGCTCATCTGCTTCTCTGTTGCCAGGAGGCTAGGCTGTAGGGTTGTGGCAGGAACAAAATGATAGCAGCTGGTGGCACCAAGGCTGTCTGCAGAGGTTTCACAAGGACTCACTTTATTTATTAACCTCTTGAAAACTGCTGGAGCTGCCCTACCTAAATCAACCTTCAGCCTACCCAGTCCAGCAACCTGTTTTAGCTAGGAGTAATGATGCAATAGGCTTGTGCAGAAAAGCTGTGTAACATCACTTACAAAAATAAAGTGACCTTTATAAGGGCCTCATATAGGAGCCAGATGACTGGTTCCATTTGCAGCTCTAGCCTGGTTTTGCACATGCTTTCAACCCCATGTAAGAGCATTTAGGAAACTTGGCCCCAGGCAGCAAAAATGTTGTGGTGAGAGAAGTATTGCTCAGCACAGCTTAAGCTCAGTTTGTGGCTTATCTAAGCTGCAAGGTGATGGATCTGGCATGGACCTGCTGCGCTGGATGAAACATGGTCCTGCTTGGGCAACCATCATTGCTTTGGCTTTCCTGTATCACAGCCTAGTGCTGGTGCGTGCTGGCCATGCAAGGTTTAAAGTGTTGAATATGAAAAGACAGACCCATCTGCCAAATGGCTCCTCCGCTTGATCAGGTCTGTGCAGGCATGTGGTAGCTCATCTGGCAGCAGGTTGATCCATGGTAAAGCAAGCCTGGCCAGCAGGAACACAATGCTGGCATGCCCTGAGTGAGTTTGCTCCTGCAGCCAAACTGCTGGTGCCCAGTAAGTACCCCAGGATACCTCAGGCTGAGTGCAGTGGTGCTGAGGATGATTTTGGCCCCTTGGCTGTTGAGTCAATTCCTGTGCCTTATGGGCCATGAGGTTGTTTCAGGTACAGCCCTGAGTAAACACCTAAACAAACCACTTTGCAAGTGGTCCTGGGTGACATCTTGCAACCACCACCCCTGCCTTTTTGCTCTGCAGAACAGGATAGAAAACCTGATGCTGGGATCTGCAATACAACCTCCTTCCCTGTGACTTGGTGGAGGAGGAACCAAAAGAAACCAGAGAAGGAAATAATATCACAACTGTCTTTGATCTGATTGAGAAATGCATTCTCAAGAATAATATGTGAGAAAGGCATCAGAATTCTTGCCCGCTTAAGATTTCCCATTGTCTTCTAAGCAGCAAATACTTTGGTGTATAGTTTGTTTAGCCGGATTCTTTTGCTATGATGGTCTGTCTACACTGACTAAATTCTTGTAGTAATGGCTACACAATGCTGCATTTAAAAATTATAATACATTTATAGCCCACTGATAAAAAAAAAAAAAAAAAAACCGTAAAAAACCGAGATATATTTTTTTTTTATTTTT
>NDXB01000931.1:50286-75868 GCA_002631895.1 Agapornis roseicollis
AAAAAAAAAAAAAAGCTGTATAAAAGCCAGGTATTAGCTATTATTAAATAAAAATAATTTACAGCTTACCACAGTCACAGTGAATGAGATTGACTCACTCATAGGCTTTAGGACATTTTTTGCTAGTCTTTGTTTTACGAGACTGTGCATGAAGGATGTTAGCTCAGTTGGAGATTTTCTCTTTTACTCAATGCCAAGGTTTTCAGAAGTGACTAATGACTTTGGGTGCCTAACTGGAAACATTGTAATAACGCCTGAATTTCAGAATGGCTGAGCACCCATCATCTGAAATTTAAGTCCTTTTATGGTTGTTTAAATTCAGCTCTCAGGACTAAGATCCTCTAATTCATCAGGAACTCTTGAAAAGCTTGGAAGTTATGGAAATATATTTAAAAATTTAAGATGCAATTTCCTTCTTAAAAGCCTCCCCATACCCAATTTTCCATGTCCTAATATATGTGGAATGAGAAAAAAGAAATTGGCAATTATTGAGTGCAATATGCTTTGATTTTATGATAAAGAAAACGTGTTCATTTCTTTACTACAGTGTGGTAGCCTGCTTTTCTGATAAATTGTAACACCCATAACCTTGTTCTTAAAGAGCACTGTGTCGGTTTTCTAGACCTTCAGCACAAATCAATGAAATGGTTGTGGGAGCTCAGTCCGTGTTTTGCGGCGAACACAGCTCTGTTGTCTGTATATAGGGAGGAATGATTCACAGGTAGTAGCAAGCACAAAAGGCCTGGGACACCTGGGGATGAAAGTCCCAAGCAGACTGACAGTACTCTTTATTTCATAGACTTTCTGGTGCTGTGCTGCCACAAGCCCCGGTTACTTAGTGGATGTTAGTATTACCTTTCACTAACATTGCCTTTGCAGATACCGAGTCAGATCTTTGATGTCACCTGGTGCAAACTACCATCAGTTAAATGATGCCATTTGACACCAGGTGGGCTTATTATTTCATTGCTCACTGGGAGGTGAAGCCTTCCCATAGATAGCTGGAGAGCTCTGGCTGATTATCTCATAAAAGTCAGCTATTGCATCAGGCACAGAATAGGAGGAAGTTAGTCTCTTAAATTAATTGTAACTGGAAGCTTTTAGTCTGTCTAGCCAGGCTGTTACCCACAGCTTAGATTAGATCTGATCTTTTTATGCTTCGCTACAGGTTTGCTTTGATTGTCTCCCCATTTTCCAATAAACACTGTAAGAGACCACTGGGCAATTACTGAAGAAGTCCCTGGGAACTGTTCCCAGCAAGTCTGATCCATGCCATACAGGGTATAATGCACTTGCCCAGGATCACATACTCCCAGATACATAGAGCACACGGATGGCTGTTCCCAGAAGTGTATGCCAAGAAGGAAGTTAGCGAGGGGCATGGGAACAGCCTTGTGACACAGCCAGGGACAGCGGTGGGAGACTGAGGGCTGCAGCTGGAGTGTGAGAAATGAAGCAGTGTGTTTGGTTTTGAAGTGAGAAACCCATATTCTTTAAAGCACACTGGGCATCACTGAGCACCCGGTTTTACAGAGACAGTGCTACGCAGAGGTGCTGTGAATCCTACATCTCTACCTGACTGATCACTTCATTACCCAGGTGGTCCTGAAAATTAGAGTAAGTTTATCTTGGCATCTCCTACTCTCTTTTTTATTAGAGGGTTGTAGCATCTATTATTTCCTCCCACAGTTTTCCCACATCCTACCTCTCTGAGCCTGGGCTGAAATCCTGCACTCATTCCTGTACTGGCTACCTTCCCAGTCTCTGCCTTCTTATCCACTGCCTGTGTCCTCTCTGTGGCTTTGGCCAGGTGACCCACTGTCTCTGTGGAGGGCATAGTCTAGCCAGCAACTCCTTGTACATTTTATTGTAACTTTATTTTGTTTCTTCTTGTTCAGATGAGCCTATTCCATTCGGCCATGTTGAAATCCACCAAGACACATGGGAATCCCCAGTGTGCAACCCCAGGCCAGGATCTCCAGGACCTCACTACCCACCTGTTGGGCAGGTTCATCTCCTCCTGACTGTGTGGCTGCTGAGCCCCAGGTCTGCTCAGGCACAGGGTCTGGCCGAGAGCAGCCATACCCTTTGAGGAGTTAGGGCTGCACCACCTGTAGCTGCAGCAAGACTTTGCTGCTGTCCTGCATCCTCTGAATTGCTGGCCTGGCAGCTGAAGATGTCAGCAAGGCAGACACCACAATGCTGAGGGCAGCCTAATGCCATGTGCCACTGCACTACTCCTACTCCCCCTCTCTTTGCATGGTGTGATGTGCTGGAAGCATTGCAGGAAAGGTAATAGAAGGGTAAGGAAGCCTGACTGCCCAGCCACCCTTCAACTGATGGTGAGCACCTTGTGCTCCTAGGCATAAACTGATGCCTGGATGCTTCTGTTCATGGTATCTATGGGAGAGCAGTGTCTGGAAACACCACGCTGCTACAGCCCCACTGGCTACACCCAGGCAGCAAAGTTCTCATCAGAGGCACAGCTGAAGGAAAGGTGCCTGCTGCCCCAACTGTGTCCCCTTCTGCACTGCTTTTACTGGGAGAGTGATTTTGGTAGGATCACTGAATTTTCATGTTCGTAGCAGAAAGCTCTGGGAGCTCAACTGCTTGGTGTAGGCTGAGACTCACAGATGTTTTCATATTTACTTGGCTACACGAGTGCCTGTATCTGTCAGTGCTGTGGACAGCACTGCTTATGTCTTGATGGTGTAGGGCCCTGTTAGGACCACCCTAGGGGTTTTCCTGCAGTAAAAGTTCATGGAAAGTTCAGTCACCCCACCTGTCCTGTCCCTGTACCTTCAGCAGTCTTTTCCATCCAGGTGAATGAAAAGCTGGTGAAGTGGCTGTTTACCAAGCTGGTGACCTGGTTGGGTGCTCTTCCTTCCCTCTCTACTTTCCCACCCCGCAGCCCTGTGGATTGCCGAAGGTCTGGGTTTCCCCCTTTTCTGACAGGTGTTTATGAGCAGGGAGCAGGACATTCCTGTAAGCTTGTGGGGACTGGGGCTTTTCTTTGTTGACACCACAGTGGTGGGGACACAGCACTGCACAGCTCTGGAAGCCAAAATAAAGCATGGTATAGCCAAGACAGCCCAAGGGACCTAATGGATACATCAATGGGAAGTGATGTCCTAATAATTTCTCTGATACGTTTCAAAAGGAGTCAGCACATATGCCTGTGTCCAGTGTATATGCCTCATTTTCTTTCCCTTCATAAAATGAACCTAAACCAAAAGTGCATTTCACTCTGAAATTCTGTAGGAAGAAATAATTGCTATCAGGTTCTGGCGGCTTCAAGAGACACTGGCTTACTGCTGCCAGCACTGCAAGTACCATAGCAGCAGCAAAGGCAGCAAACTTGAGGGTGGAGGATCAAATTGATCCTTGTTTGGGACGAAAAATGCACAGATGTATCTTCATCCCTGTAGGAAAAGCCCCATGAAGGTAAGAAATGTACTTTGTTCTCTTTGTAAGACACTCTTTATTTCCTTCTCTGTCCGTCCATCGGTGGCTGTGCAGTGCTGATGAGCAGCACAACTCATCATCTCTGTGGGCCACCCCTGCAGATACCACATTCTTGAGAGGTCTTCCTCAGCCCCATCCCATCCCAGCACAGAACCGTCCCCTCCCTTCCGACTCCCCTCTTGGGCTATCAGGCGCCTGAACCTAATTGAGGCAGCGGCTGGTTTTAATATGAGGTCTGAACGCTGAATTATTTTTTGGGGGGATCCTAAATTGCTTTCAAAGGCTGGTGCCTGGTTTCCCCCCCTCCAGGCTGCCACGCACTGCTCCAGGAGCGTCGAGCCGGACTTTGCAGCCTCCAGGAGATGGTGCCCTGCTGTTAGGAAACAATGCTGCGAGCAGCAGTCATTCCAGTTCACTGGCACAATGTCACACAAAACGCTTTATGTCTGTCAGCACATTCCTGGAAGGTCACAGGGAATGATGAATGCTCCTGTGTAGGAGCTGAGGAGGGTTTTTCCCTCCCCCCCCCCTTCTTCTTTTTATTTTTTTTTCTTCCCCATGAATTGCATCACTTGGCAGCCTCTTGGCTTCATTCATTTGACTCCTGTGGTTACAAACCTTTCCCAATTGTTGTGAGCCTGCTTCCTCCGCAACCCCACTGTGGCCAAAGCAGGATATTCATGACTAACTGGCCTGGAGTAGCTGGATAATGTCCAGCTACTTTCCACAGCAGAGTTGCTCACTTCCCTCCCCCCGAGGTCTGAAATATCCTGTGGTTCTGGTTAGCTTTCTCTCCGGATGCACATCAGCTAAAGCATATGCATCATCATGAGATACCCAAGGTTGTTTCAGAGCAGCTAATTGTGACAGAGGCTTTATTTAGCTGCCATGTATAAAAAGATGAGTAAAGCACTCCAATGTGAAGTCAGAAGGATATGTGACTTGATCCTGAATGAAAAGCTGCTTTTCACTGGTATGTAGCGATGGAGTTCTCCACTGAGCTTTGCACATATGTCTAAGATGTTTAAATAATTCCAATAAACTATGATGTCATCTTTCCAGCTCCACTGCCATTTCCTATGATTTAGTTCATGATTTCTTTCCTCTCTGAGCTACTAATTGTTCATGGAGCTTGTGCAATTGAGTGAGACTTTTCTATTTGTTCATGCTGCCTAGCCCCATACAGAAAGCACAGACCTGCTAGTTTTGATTGGGGAAAATCACCTACATCCAAACTCAGCACTGCTTCCCAGTGGGAATTTACCAACACCCGAGTGCCAGTAGTCACCTAGCACAATCTAGCCATCCTCACTGAAGGGTACTTTGGTGTGGGGAGTACCTGGACGGGGAATAGTGTTCAGGAAAACCTGAACATTTGCAAACAGTGTTTATGGGCATGTTCACAAGTGGGCACATGTCCTTCTAAAGGGTGGAGACACATTCAGTAGCCAGGACAGGTAAATGGCCTTCAGTATGCCTGATTTTGTTTGCACACATGCAGCAGGGCAAAGGTGTTGAGGTCTCATTCTCTGTCCCTGAATCTATCTGGCAGCATCAGTACTGTTAAAGTGTCTTTGCCTTCAGAACAGGATGGCTGCATCTAACCTGCCTGGTGAATAGTCCCTGGTTTAGTCCAGCCCCTGCACTGTGCAACATTCCTAGCTGTGCCCAGGAACAATTTGGAGGATGCTTGCTGGTCCATGTCAGAAATGTTCCTGGTACTGCTGCAACCATTCTCTGGTTCAGATGATTGGAGTCTGTGCGTGTGCCCTTGCTCTTCTTAACTTGTTATTATGGATGTGGCTAGACAGACTCCTGTGGGCTGTACAGGGCTCAGCTTCAGGACTGGGAATCTTTATTTTGTATAGAAGAAAAATATCCAGAAGAAACTGGATGGGGAGAGAGACGCAAGATAGAAAGTAAATGCTGTGTGAGAAAGAGGAAAGTAAAGTTCAGTAGGAGACTAGAGACAGACAGAAATAAATTCAGAGGCCAGTTAAGTCCTTAGGAGTCAAAGTTTGTGAACTAGCATAGGATATATTCTCCAGAAAGCTGCAAGAAAGCACACGTTGCTGCCAGTTCATTGGCAAATATGGAGAAACTACTGAAACATCAAGGGGTTTTTCACTAACAACAAATAAGTACATTTTGCAGAAGCTTTGGTGAAGACAAGCACATTGCAAACTGCTCTGCAATAATGGCTACATATTGCAAAATGTGGGATGAAAGGAAAAGAGCTGTAAAACACTTTATTCCATGCTTTATGCATTTCCAGAGAATTCATCAGATCTTTCAAGTTGTTGGAGAAACGTCAGGAAGTGGAAAACCAGAGGTTTTGCACAACTCATGAGTAACTTTAAAAAAAAACTTAGCTCTAGTTAGAGAAAGTAATTAAAACTTGTTTGGGTTTATTTTTATTTCATGAAATCCCTTGGCATTACTTTCCAGTCTGCATTTACAGGCTCAGGTTTCTTCAACACTTCCCTTTGTACAGACCAAGAGCTGTTCCATATACAGGCACACAGATACCATCAGAAACTTTTGAGCAAAGGTCACTTCAGATCAAGTAAGCTCTTTATCAGCATCTCTAAGAAGCTGATAACACTATGATGAAGCAGGTTGACCAAGAGACCTAACAGGGCTGAAGCCATCTTTTTCTTTCCACTTCAGCATTTCTTAGTGTCAATAAAGGAAGCTGCTAGCATGACCCTTATCCTGTGTATTGCTGTATCCATCCATGGTGAGTTGCCCTTTGAAAAACACAAGGAAGTACTGATGTCTACAGGGCTTTGAATGAAGAGCTGGAGGCACTGTGTGGTGTGGAGCTAGGTCTCAGTGACTGTGATAGAGGTCCATGCAGATGTGCCCTAACCAGTTAGAACAACCCAGCTGTGGCCATGTAGGCTCACATGGGATGCTGGGTTTGCAGCTGGTGGCTACAAATGCACTGTGTCTGCTTTTCACAGGTTGCCTTCAGTTCTCTCTGTTGTGTCTACCTGAGAATAGGAGATACTCAGATCTTGCCACATAGGCACCATACTCCCAGTGCCTCTGAGGAGGAGATGCCATGTACACAGAGAACAGTAAGAAGGGCAATGGTGCTGTCTGCACCTGTCTCCGAGGGCTTTCACTGAAATATTTGTATAGTATCTCAGTGATAAGGACTACAGCTAATCTGACTGCACAGGTGAAGAAAACCTCGTAAATCTCCCTTTTATGTCTGTCCAAGGGTAAACCTCAGTGTGCACTCATGCAGCCAGAAGAGCCTGCAACAGAGAAGATAAGGAAAAGCAGCCTCCTATCATTGTCAGTGCAACACAGCTTGAGTACTCATGAGTCACAGTTTGCTCTCAACCTTGACTGAAGAAAAATGCCTGCTGGCGTGTCAAGGGAGCTTCAGAAATGTAAGTAAGTAAGGAATTCTGACATGCACAACACACCATTTGAACCTGAAGAACAGCAAAACTTTTTTTACCCGTGATCAGTAGAGTGACACCAAGGCACACTTATTGGGATGGAGGGAAGGAAGGGTTTTAGCACATGCACATACACATATGAGGGTAAAAAGCCTGTTAAGTTCTAAAGTACTACGAAGGTGATGTGCTGTCTGGCTTTAGTCACCTGCTGAAGTTCAGACACTTTTCTCTTTCTCACTCTGGTTTGACCCATGCAAATAAAATCTTCCTGCACATTTTGTCCTCCTCAAATAACACTTATATACAAAGGTTCTGGCACTTAGAGCTACTTGAGAGTGAGATCTCATATCCTGTAGACAGCGTTGTTGGAGTTTCCCTGGCTGTTATGATCCATAGTGGCAGCAGAGCTACCTTAGAAAGACAGCATGGCTTTCTCTGCTATGGCCCATAACTGGCACTGGCAGAGGAAGGCAGCACCATATCTGTGTTCTCAGCATTCTGTGGGGGTGGAGGTGGGTGAGGACAAACCTTCTCCACACATTGAGATGGCTTGCTCTTGCGTGGTGTAGAACTACTGTGTCCTGGCTCCTTGATGTGTGTGTCACAAACAAAACTCATACTTCTTCTGAGGACTCTGAGAGGGAAAAGCCAGGCACTATGCAGTGGATGTGGAAACTGTTAAACACGCTTCTCAATTGCCAGTACAGTCAGCAATGAAGTCAACAGGGGTCTTTTTAATTGCTTCAGCTGCACTTTGAGTCTTACTCTAATTGCATGCCTATGCAGTGTTTGAAGACTGGGATTCATCCACCTAAATGTGGCATTTGATGAAGATGTTTAAGATAAATCAGTGCAAAGAGACACATACAGACAGACAGTGGGTCAGACTCTGTAACTGAGCCCATCCCACACCCTTAACTGTTAAAGAGTTGTTAGGAAGATTAATATTCTAATTTGGTGCTTTGAATAGTGCCCAAATTTAGTAGGAAGAAGAGGTTGAAACCCCTAAGTACCCAGCTGAAACAGTGGGAAAATTATTGCATGTATTTTTCTGTGCAACGCTTACTAAGATGAAGGTGGAAATGTGCGTGTGTTGCTGGGTCTGATTGAGGGATGAAGAAAGAAGATAATAAATTAGAAAAATTAAAATAAACTTTTATTTTTATGCTTTATCCTAATGTAGCTAGAATGTTAAGAATTTATTACCTCAGATAAAAGACTTAATCATTACTAAACACTTTGGCAATTGTTTTAATAACATTAATCAAGATGAGCTCATGTAGTGCTAATAGGGGTGTTTTACGTTCTTTTATAGGATTTTCACTGAAATTCAGAATTAAATAATTGGGCCATTATTCCAAAGTGTTTTCGTCATCCCTCAGGGAAGTCCCATTTTCTTGGTTTTTATCTGCTTGGTTTTATTTCCTCTCAAGCATTAATTCTGATTGCCCTTGACAATTTTGGAGCACCCCCTCCCACTTATTAATTTGACCCTCTTCTGGGCAGTCTGAGGTTGGTTGCCCCTGATAATCTATTTTGTCAATGCAGTCATGGACAGGAAAGATTTAAAATACCACTAAATGAGTGTGGAGATGGATGATGAGACAAAAAGAAGGGTGATTGCCATTTGTTAAAGGCTCTAGTGAGTTTTTCCTAACAGCCAGCCTGGATGAGTTGTTGGTTAATTAATTGCCCAATCTGCATTCTTAGTCCTTATTAGAACTAAGCGTGTTGTATTCTCACTATGCAATGCATCAGCAGTTGCTGAAGGTGTCATGGAAGAAGGGAAGGCATTGTGGACTTATGTCAATTGTCTGAATTTATGTTCTTAGTGCCAGCTGATATGCCTAGATATGTCTGAAACACTCCTACAATGGCAGATGTAAAGCAGGACATATAGTAGACCTCTGCCTTTATTGAAAAAAGAGATGGCATGAGTGATGCCCTGGGCATCTGAAACTACATCAAATGTTTTGGGCAGCTGTATTGAGCCCTGCAGTTGGGAATCCATTTGAGATTAAAACTCCATGTATACTCATCTACACATGAACTAGGTATCTAGACTTCTGTTACAGTCAGTGGATATGTAATTAATGCAGTTGCTGAAACCCAGAATTCATTTGACTGCTTAGCTACTGTCTACAATCACACGAGTCACTCTCCAGACTTTCTTTGGTGACTGTATTGAGTAGATCTCTGCTAATACAGTGTGACGTTGGATATCTCAGACGCAATTCAGCTGACTAAACTGATGACTGGTGCCATGGTAGATGCTCTAGCCTAACTCAGCTGGCCTTCAGCTGTATCTTCAGAAGAGGCAGGTCATCTCTGCCAGCCCAATACGGATGTCTCAGACTATCCTAAAGAATGTAGCAAGACGGCTACATTTGGCACCAATATACTGCATTTTCTCACAGATCATATGATGCAATACATGAACTCCCTTCAATGCAAATATAAAATTCTCTAGTATGTTCATTTTGATGGTAGTCATATGAGAGGGTTTTATTTAATCTGGTAGGAAATGACTGTATCAGTCTTTCCTAGTTTTGATAATCATGGGAGATGTTGCCATTTCAAACTCACCCAAGTGAATTGTCAGGTCATATTCTACCAGCATGTTTGGGAATGCACATGCCTAAAGAATGGCAGCAGAAGTTAACTGCAATATATTTAAACATGAAATATTGCATACTTTTTTTTCATATGCAGCTGACTTTATGACTGCTTTTTTCTACTTATTCTCAGAATAGCTGAAAGTTTCTAGTCTCTTACTCCAATACAGTGATTCAAAATAGTGCAGGCTGGTAGATCTGTAAGTATGAGGGGAAAAAAAGGAGGAAGAATGTGTTTTCACTTTACATCTTGCCTTAAAAATAAGCTCTGAAAGTTTCTTTGAAAAGATTATCCTCAGTGCAAAGATCTTTACTCAGATGTTTGTATCAAGCACAATAAACAACCTGTGATACATGCAGAAAAACTCCAGCTTCAGAAATCCCATTTTCCAAGGCTCTATGTGATAATGAATCTCATATTTTGTAACAAAAATGTGTATATCTTGCAGCTTGTACATTTTGTTTGATTTCAACTGCTGGCAAAATACACAATACCTCTAAAAATTCTTATTTCTTTATTTGCAGAGCTATTACACTGAGCAACTAATATGACTGAGAATAGTTATTTTCATGATAGCTTAATCATTGGGTAAGCTTGTTAAGACATTATATTTTTAATGTGCGATGGAAGCATCTCTATTTTTGTGTGCTCTGTGCTCCCACAGATGAGTCTCGGGTTTTGCAGCATGCATTGGGCATGGCTTATATGAGTGCAGGATCCAGGTAAAAATATATATTTTTACATTTTTTAAACACATATATTTAAACATGTATCCTGTTTACACTTACACACTTATAATAATTCAGTCACCTACACAACAATGATGCAACAGGGTTTCCATTTTAGGAGGTAAACTCTGCCCACATGTGTGACGTGTGCCCTTAGTTATTACTCAGCTTCCTACTGTTGCAGGCTGCAGCTGACAGACACTTACATGTCTCCACTGCAGCTGCATGGTTCCAGTCTGTTGTAGTTTGAACCCAGCCAGGCAGCACGTTCACCCACTCAACCCCTCCTTTTTGCCCCCCCCCCTTTCCTCCCCACTCCCAGAGGAGTGGGAGGGAAGATGGGCCAAAGAACTCCCACTGGTCAGATAACAACAGTCCAGTAACCAAGGTACAACACAAATCACTATCGCTATCACCAACAATAATAACAATGACAAAGAAAACAAGGGAAGAAGGTACGATACCACCCGCCGAAAACGAGCCCGACCGGGAAGTTCCCCCTCCTTCCGGGTCACTCCCAGTTACCTCCTGGGCATGACGTGCTATGGTATGGAATACCTCTTTGGTCAGTTTGGGTTCTGTCCCTCCTTTCTCCCGGCCCCCCTTCTCCCCGGCAGAGCATGAGGCTCACAAAGTCCTTGGTCAGGGCAAACATCGCTCAGCAACAACTAAAAACATCGGCCTTATCAGCCTTGTTCCCAGGCTAAGTCAAAACACCAGCTACTAAAGAGAAGAAAAACTGACTGCAACTGCTGAACCCAGGACACAGTCTAACAACATTTACTGCATCTAGTCCCTGAAATTACTTATTCAGATCTTCCAAAGGTCTTACTTGATTTGAGCTTCAGCTAATCCAGGACTGAGTAAGTATTTCAGGATTTCAGTTACAGCACGTAACCAATGCAAAAATGAAGCTGAAAGGTTGACATCTCTTATTCCTTTAACCATTTTGGCAGTGGCTGCACCAAACAACAATCAAAATAGCCATGTCTTGAAAGGTCCATTTTTTAGGACTAGTCCTGTGAGTTAGAGGAAAAGCAGATTGATTAATCAGAACATTTGTTTTCATTTAATAGATTCATAAATTTCAGGTCCAAAGAGGAACACTCATTATCTAGTCTGACCTCATGAAGAACAGAGGAACTTCACCCAATGATTCTTGCATGGACCAAATGGTTCTTCCCTGGTCCATAAGGACACTCTCCAGACAGCTATATGGGTGAACGTTACATCATGCAATATACTGGGTTGTACCCTGAGCTCATTTTACCAGCTTGTAAATATTGAGAAGTTTCACTTGGCAGCTCAGGGCTTGCATGGATTATTGAGAGATCAGAATTTGGCTCACCCTTTCTCACAATATGATATCTGGGAAAAAGCTTTCTATACTTCTGTGTATAAAAAAGTATAAGATACATATTTACGTATTTGTGGTAAATTGCTTTAATCTGAAGTGTAATATTTAGATTGAATTGATGAAGTTGACGTAGTTGGCCAATTTGGTCTGATCATGAATTTAGCCTGTTTATCTGAAAAGGAAGAATCCTCAATACTTTTATTGCAATTTATAGGTGTGCCTGTCTTTCTGCCTTGATACATCAAGTTTGAGCTGTAATATCTGCATTGAATCCAGCATTTCTTGTCATCAGAACAAATTCTCTGAAAGACTTAAGAATCCACCATATTATTAAGCAGTTCTCTTTAAGCACTTTTAGAAGCTACATGCCTACTTCCAGAAAGGGAAAAAGTGAAGAGAATTAAAGACTGAAAATCCCCAAGTGTAGTCAAATTACATATTTATCCTTACTGTTAAAAGCAAACCAAGCATATTTTAAATACAGCTCAATCTAATGTGACAAGAAATGAAAAAATTCAATATAGTCACTATTCAAGCTAATATTCTGTGGCTCAGAAATATTCTGCATCTGAGCATCTAATTATAGCTGAAAAAAAGAAAAAAACTGTTAGATTATAAGTCAATGGGGGAAAAAAGGGTCTAGGAGAGGTTATTAGGTAGCTAATTTTGGCTTTCTTCCAGCCATAAATGTTCAAGGACTACATTTGGCTGAGATTGCCTTGTTTCTTTGATATGCACTTTTTTTTGTTGAACCCATGATCTGTATGTTGTGCATTATGTTGCAGTCTTTTTCAGAAGAAAAGGACATAGTTCCTTTAAGCCTAACTCTAACATGAATATATGAAAATGATCCATGATGCTATTATGCTAACCACACTTCCCAGGTGATACTTTCTAATACCATAAAAATTTGTTGCCATGGTGACTGGTCTGACCTGAAACAGTTCAATTGATGCTGATTCCTTTCCCTTCCCCTAAAAAAAGAACAAAATATAATCTTTTGGAAAGGCAATTCTTCTTTTGATTAGGTACTGGCAATCTCTGATGGCCTTTTGTTCATGTCATACTGTCTTATTAACACTCAGAAGAAATAGAGTTTAAAGAAAAGTGGGCTTGAAAGTGGCCTCCAATTTTAACTGAAAATTATCCTTGTAAAAGGGTGCTGTGCCCACCCATCTTAGGGCATCATCTAATTTTGCATCTTCTGAATGGGATTGGAGAGTTCAAATGTGCTATTAAAAATACAAGAACTCCAGTAGTAGGTGAATTCAGCATTACCTGCCACAGACGGAGTGGACAGTGGCACTTAAAACTTCCTTTGATCATTAGCAACTTAGATAATTGGTCTCACCATTAACTTGCATTTAACTTTAATCCTGTATGGGATTAAAAGGTGATCTTCTCAAGTGATCCTCAAGTGACAGAATTTTTTGTGGAAAATTTTTGGTTCTTTGACAGAGATGTTAACAAGAAGAAAAAGACAAAGACTACCATTCACCTGACGCTCCAGCTGCATGCTGGGACATCTTGCATTAAGGGCTAAATAAAGGCTGAAATCCACAAAAGATTATAAACTGCTGAGGAAGGTCTCAGATGGCATATTGGTGTTTACAGACCAAGAATGCAAATCACAAGGCCCATAGCAAGAACTATGCCTTCACTGGTTAAGTTTTCTAGGCACCTAGGGAAAGGCTCCAACTGCTTTTGCTTGATCCAGCTTGCCTAAGGGGCATGCATAGGCTTCCTAAGGGCAGTAAATTGAAAAAGCTTATGTATATAGCCTGGAGGTGAGGACAGCCTATCTTTAGAAAGCAGATCAGACTTCCTAGATACTTCAGACTGCCTGTATTTCTCAGGAATTTTTTTTCAATGACCTCAGTTCAGAGATGTGGGCTTTAGTCCAGGAGTGGAGTTTGGAGGAAGGAGCTTGAGACCCTCCTTGTTAACTCCTCCAGAATGAAGCAGCATACTCTTGCCCATTGTAATATATACCATCAATGGTATTTGTCCCTTTCTCCAAATACAAGAGTATTTGTCCCCCTTCTCCAGTAATAAGTCATCTTTCCTATACCAACATCCTCCTCCTTGCAGCTGAGTGCTTTCACCACCATGTTCCACACTTAGACTTCTCCTTTCTTCTTTTTCTTTTTGGCCCAAGGCTTTTTCAGGTCTTCTGTATTTATTGTTCAAATGATGAAAAAATGATGAAATCTCACTTTCTGATGGGAGTACAAACTGTGAATTTTGGTCTGTCATGGACCTCTGCTTTGGAGACAGACTGACTGGCTGGCATTTACTGGTGCACTTTTGGCCAACAATTGATCCAGTGTGTTGATCTCCAGATCTGAACATGGAAACAAGAGACTGAATGCATAACACTGAGCTCAGGGTCATGGGAAGTATCCCCATGTCTCTTTATATGGGGTATACTAATGTTAGGGAAAACAAACAGCTTGCCCTGCATTCTCTGCACGCCATCTCACCTTTCTAAGGACTCCTTTCACCACCAGCAAGAGGAGGGGACTTATTAGGAGCTGCTCATAATATTTACACTGAAACAATAGAAAATCAGGTTCTTAGTTAGCTGACCAATGGAACTCATGGAGAACTTCCACATTGCTTGAATTTTTCCCCTTTTTGGTTGGAAAAATTATAAAGTAGAATTGTTTGGCTTTCAGCCATGCTTAGATTACAAGATTGTTTGCTTTGCTAGATCTTTTTGCAGGAAAAAGATCATTCTGAGCACCAATATTTATATGAGACTTTTCAGAAAGTAACGATGAAATATGATCTTGAAGTGCAACAAGCAGTAGTGTTATAACTGAGTACACCAGCAAAGCAAGATTTGTAGGGAGAGTGATTTCTTTCAGTGTATCAAGTTATATAATTGGGGGACGAAAATGGACATGCAAAACCTTCCTCAGACCTCACTAATTCAACTTATAGAAAGGCTGTAACTAGTAATAAGGGACAAAGAAGAATGACTTCAGCTTCTCCAGAATTCTTCTCCAGAGTCTATAATTGCTCTCTTTCACACACATATACATACACAAGCAAGTTTGAAAACCACTTATCTTGCACAGGTCTGCATCTGCCAAATCCGTGTTTTCTGAAAGGTTACAAAGAAGCATGGGATTCCTCTTACATCAATGAACTAACTGACTTTGACAGCTAAATTTCCCCTTAAATATGTTTAGAACTTCGTTTATATAGAAATATGAGTCATTCTGACAGGCTTAATTTGTACTGAAAAATGAATGTGTTAAACTTATTAGCCATTCGGGTTAGAAAGAATGTAAACTGTAGATTGATGACATTTGCACATCGTGTACTACAAACTGTGTGCCTACAAAGTGAAAATATAAGAGTTAGTGAAGTGCATGCTGAAGATTTGATTGAAATTGTATCCTAATCCCTTTTTGCTCTTGACTTGATGTTGTCTTTTTATTTCATTTTCTGTAATGAAGAGAATATGTATGAGAAGATGGCCTTTTTTTAACTGCATTATACTTATGGCAATATATGCATCTTTCCAGTAGAACTAAACAACTAATAGCAAATGTAGCAGTGTGCTGGAGTTAATAAAATAGAGCATGATAGATCAAAAAATATATTTGAGTTTTAAGACCCATTAATTGTTACTTGAGGAGAAGTTTAAAACTTTGTTTAGCAGCCTCGAGGATATCTGTATCTGAATTTCTCTGGCTTGACTTCTGTGCTTAAAGCATGCCTGACTTGTAAATAAGAGTGAGTGGAAATAAGGGGGTAGTCACAAAGTCAAGTGTGATTTATTTGGGAAATCTCTCAACCTCCATTTCTTCACAGTGGTAAGAAAAGCTTTCCAGAAGGTGACTCAGAGGTGAAGCCTGACTCAGATGCTCATAAGCCACCCATAGTACTGTCAAAACAGCTCAGGGTGTGAGCTGACAACTGAGCCCAATCTGCACATGTCTCTGTGTCACTTTGTTTGGGGAGAGCTTTCAGGCTCTGCAGACAGGGAGACTCAGGCAAGAGATTTCATATGCCTTCTCCAAGGTCTGAGCCTGCTGGTTATTGCTGTGGAGGGTGATACAGATCTCACCTCAGAGTATGTGAGTCAGTTTTCTGCTTTGAATGGTCTTCCTTTTCCTCCCTGTTTATTACTAGGAACATATAAAGCCAGCAAGTTAATTTAGGATAAATAACAGTAGGAATAATTCTTCCATCCCCTTCATAAACAGAGTGGACAAAATCATACAGTCTGAGAAGGCTCACTTGCTTATTGTGGTATGATCTTGGCTGTCTTCATGAAGTGGCTGATTGGACTTTGGATCCAAATCAGCCCCTGTCTCAGTAGGTCAGGGACAGGATGGAAACTGCAAGCTAATGCTGAGGCTGATTTTGTCAGTATAGTCCTTTTCCTGTCTCCAATTCTTCAGCAACTAGCAGTTCAGAAAGCTTCAAGAAGCTTAGCCAGATAATGTAGGGCATGGTATTTTGATGTGCTTCATATTCATTTTATGGAAAATTTTCTGTAACCAAATATTTGAGAAATCAATGCTGCTATGGGGAGATAGTTTCTAAATTAGAGCCCTTTTAAGGATTTGCTTAGAAATTATGACATTGTCACCGATACCTGAAAAATCTTTGCAGCTCACCAAATCCAATGAGTATATTTTCCTTTCTGTAGTCAAGAAGGAGATGTTTGCTGAGGTTACTTTCTATTGCTATACAGACCTTCTGCATATCTCTGGAAAGTATCATGAATGTGAAAGAGAAGATAATGAGAATGCAGAATCCCTATCAAATAATAACCCACAAGAACAAAAGAGGATTAGAGGTGTATGTACGAAAATGAGCGCTCATCTGATCTGAATGTGCCAGTTCTATGAACCCTTGCATGGGTGCCAGCTTTGGTGTGATGCACTCTGAAGAGAACTTTTCTACTGAGAATCTCTTGCATTATTATTTTCTACAGCAAATGTTTGCAGCCCAGTAGAATGGATAATGAAAACTTGTGACTCATTGGGGGTATTTAACCAGTGTATATGTGTGTGTGCATGCTGTGCATAACAAAATTACCCTATTTGAATGTCTGTAGTATCAGAACTGTTCCGTGGGTTATGCATCACATTCACCACCAGGCTAGACTGCAGATCTCCAAAGTCACGAGGATAGGACTCCTGTAAAAACACATGTCAGAAAAAGATGCAATTGTATAAATAGAACCAACATAAGCAGCTCAAGTACATACTGAAGTACAAATGAATTTAGGTCTTTTGAGTATTATTTGTCTGATACGCCTATCTTTCCTGATAGGACTACAGCAAATTAGCATTTCCAGATTTTTTACTGTAGTGAATCAGAAAAGATAAATCCAAGTGAATTTCTGGGATCTTCTTGCCCCAGGATTATAGAGTTTATTCTACATGGTGCAGTCTAAGCTAGGCTGTATAGAAAATAAAAATAAAACAAAAAACTCTACCCAGTCTCTAATAGCTCTTTAAAGAACAACTCTAGGGTTGCAGATGTAAATATTAAAAAATTAACAAGATACCCAAATTGATGTTGTCTCTCATTTTTCATTCATTTCCTTAAGTTACAGTCTTGAATTAAATAGTCATATATGATTTTTCCCACTTTGCCAGGGGTATGAGTCACAATTGTGCTGTGAAGGCTTCTGTTGTCTGTTAAGTCCCCTGACTCATTTGTTGCACAAGTTGGAAGATATGAAATGAATGAGGCAAGGAACAGCAGAGAGAAAGCAGATTGTCTGGTGGCTGAGGTAGATAAATGTCACTCAAGAGAACTGGATTTCATCCCTTTCAATGCCACAAAGATTAATGAGGAACTGTGCAAATAATTTAAAGCAGGATTGTTATTTCCAGTCATGATCAAGTTGAAATTGCACTTTAGCCTTCCTATTGCCCAGGTATGGATTTCAGTTCCTTCATAGATCTCCCTGTTATAACCAAACACTTCCTGCTCTGCTCGTGCTCTGGTGAAGGGATCAGGGAGATGAGTCACTTGATCCGGTAGGGACCATTGCAGGACCTTGACAATTACCTTACAGGATCTGTGGCACCTCCCTCCTGGATCCTGAAAATCACTCAGGACAGGGAAGAAGTGTCCTGGGAGAGGTGAAGGTACAGAATGTGCACTACAGCCAATGGATGACCATTTAGCTAAACAGTCCTGTGATGTTTTCCACAGTTTTAAGAGCTAAATAGTATTGGATTTTGTTCATATTGAAGGCCAAATCTGACCTCCTCTTCCCACGAATTCCCTTGTGCTGCCCCATGTAGATACCTCATTGCTCATCAGCAGTACTGCATCTGACAGAGCTTGGCTGATTGATGTAACAGAGGTGCTGCAGATTTTGCACATGTACACTAGCAAGGCATGGGATGTGTAGTCAAGAAAAGGACTGAGCTGAAAGATTCTGTGCTTAGTTTGAAGCTCTGAGGAGGGTTGCATTCATATTTTCTGCTCCTTAAGCAGAACTCTTGGGATGCCTGCTCTTGTTTCAGTCCCATTCCAGTCCTATCCCAATCCTATGCCTAGCTTTTCACTAACTACCACAGAAGTCTGAGAAAGTCCAGGCGTGCTCCAGCTGGGGATTCTTATCCTATTCTCATTCTTTCATTTCTCCAAACTTCTTTCCCTCACCAAATCCTCAGTCAATCTTGGTCAGTCCTCAAACTTCTTTTCATCAGCATTATTCCTCTGCACTAGCACTCAGTCCCTTTCCATTCCTTGTGCACTCCTGAGTGCAGTTTCCTTGCACACACAGAATCCCATCTCTTCCCTCAGGATGGCCATCCTCGCTTCTTGGACCTATGGCACACCTTACAGTTCCCTGGCTCTACTCCCTATTCCTCTTCCAGGTTTCCCAGTTTGCTGGGTTCTTCTCAGACAAACTTGAGGATAGATTTTTTAGTAGGGCCTGCTGTGATAGGACAAAGGATATGTTTTTGAAACAAGAAGAGGTATATTCAAACCTGATATAAGGAAGAAAATTTTTTATGGTGAGAGTGGTGAAACACTGGAACAGGTTGCCCAGAGAGGTGGTAGATACCCATTCCCTGGAAACATTCAAGGTCAGATTGGACAGGGCTTTGATCAGCCTAATGCAGTTGAAGATGTCTTTGCTCATTGCAGGGGGTTTGGACTAGATGACCTTTAAAGGTCCCTTCCAACACAAACCATTCTGTGATTCCATGATTCTATGATTCCCCTGGTTTAGTCCTACAACATCTAGATGTAGTGTTCTCCTTCAGAAAAATCCATCTTTTTCCACATGCTTCTTTTTCTTGACAGCCTTTGATCTGCCTCTTCTCTTTGTCCAAGAGGAGGTTGATGCCATTATCTTTGATGCCATTTTAGCAGCTGGCAGACTGAGATTGCAAGAGAGACCAGCTCCCTGGTGCCACATCCAGTGTCCAGAACTGCTCCAGCTCAAGATACGTGGGGACAGCCATTACAGAGGAAAATTGATTTGATTCCTGTAGCCCTATGCTGCAAAATACTTTTTTAAACTTTCTTTTTCATTGGCTGTGAAGCACATGTGATTCAGACACATACAGAGCTTGTAAGGAGCTCGAACATGCTCAGTGAAGACAAAGTGCTTGGAGATTTCAGCTATTAAACTCTGGCAAGTCTTTGTGAAGTATGTGTAAACTACTACTTGTCAAAGACTTGTACATTTTTAGGATGTGAATGTATTTCTCAAGAAATAAAAATGAATAAACAAGGTTTATCCTTATCAAACGCTGCACTCTTCCTCTACATATGGTTCCTGTGAAACACAAAGTTCCAAAGTCTTACAACTACATTTTTTAAAATGTTGTTTAGTGGTTGTTTCCCTTTTTTCTTCTGATTTTTGTTTTTGAAAAGGTCTCAGCAATTTCTAAAGAATAAAGTAGCATGAGAGGTGACAAGTGTGAAATCTGCAAAAGTTTCTCTGAGCTTCAAATGAAAACGTGGTTATAGAAAAAGAAATGTCAGGCAGCCTTAGCTGGGATGAGATAGAAAAATTGAAACACAAATGGACTGCTATTTATGCTCATGCCCACATGATCTTTAGCCAAAAATTGTCTTAGAAGTCAATTAGATTATCTCTAGTCTATGTACTCAAGTACTGTAAGATGATATAGGCCTGTACAGATAAAGAAAATGTCTTTCCTCATCCTTCAGTGGCAGTCAGACCCAGATTCCCTTGCTCACTGTGGAGTAAACCACCTTAAAAGGAATGGAAAAAGTGAATATATGTGGTCCTACTGGATTCACCACACTGCAGTGGTGGTTCGAAGCCTGTCAATGGCAATACCTGGCCTTGTGCATCCTCATGCAAGAGTGGGGCTGCCTCTCTGGAATGTGCAGCTGAGTGCCAGGAAGCCACAAATGGGGCCATTCACTCTGGCTGTGAACCTTGTCTGAGAGGAGGAGGAAAGGGAGATCTCATAGCTCTACTGCTAAGCAATTTTTGTTATGGAAACTTACTTTTAATTTGTTCCATATGAATCCTGGGAAAATGAACCATTGGAGAAGTTTATCATAATTCTAGTCTAGATAAACAGCTCAATGCAGAATGGAAAGTATGTATTTTGCGAGAAGGCACAACTAAAAAATACTCACATATGGAAATGATTTCCTCAGTATTCACCAAAGGGTTGGCTCAGGAGTCTTCTCCTGTAGATACAGATCAGATTTATCACTGCGGTAATGTCACCCGACTTGTATGATGTTTAAACTATGAGTCAGCAGAGCAGAGAGACGTAGCTCTCCAGCATGTACAGTATTTATCCTCTCCTTTTCCACTCACTGGCGCTGATTTTGTTTTTAGCATTACTGAGGAGTGGTTTTCATAGTTAAGGTTACAAATGAGTTAGTCTTAGAAGTTTGTTTTGGCTTCTTCCTACAACATAGTCAGTCACTGTGCTGCAGCGGGACCTTGGAGCCAATAAACTGAGCCGAGAACAAGATAATGTGTCTTTTCAAAATGTGAAGTGAGTGGAAGGTTTGTTGGGTTATGGCTCTCAGAAAAAGAGAGTGCTCCCACACCAGAACAAGTCCTGTTCATTTTGCTGCTTTAACCGTCTTCTTCAAGAAATCAGCAAAGAAATGCTCTATTTCTCTATGGGGTATTCTAGATGTTTCCTCCTGGAAAAAAAAGCTCCTGTTTTAGTCATCACAATTTAAGGACAGACAGTGGTTAGAATAAGAAAAAAATACAACAAAGGAAATGTATGCCAGCATTAGCTCTTTGTAATGAGTTGAACAGATTTGAGAGCTTAGTGTCTGTGGGGCCATTGATGTAGATTTAGGTTCATGAATTTTAAGATCTGAACGAAGATGCTGAACCTAAATAAAAAACCCATGACCCAATTAAATAAAAATTGTCAACTTGAGGCCACTGGAGTTGCAGACCCCTCTGTTCAGTCACTGTGGCCCTGGGCATTGTGTCACAGGACACATAAATAGTTTTTACTGTATTTCTCTCCCCATACAACAATGCAAAACATCAAAAATCAGTTCAGTGTTTAAATAATTTGGTTTGGTTTAGTATATTGTTACTATCTGCAGAAATTTTAGCCTAAATACAAGATCCTAGTCAATTAGAACAACCCTTACATGGACCCTTGTCATTTGCTCATAGTTCAACATATGTGGGACATGTCCCACTTACCATAGAAAAACAGGGCTGAAAGAGTCTCAGGAGTGTATATATTACAGCCTCCCAGCCCTACACCACCAATGCCTGTCTGAGTCTTGTGAGTTATGAGGTTAGTCTGTTCCTAAAGATGCCTCATGGCATTTTTAGGCAATCTGTTACACCAGGCTCACTGTTTCTTTCTTGCTCCTTCTTTGCACTGTCATGTAAGTTCATTATGCGTTTTTGTTTTCTGCCCCTAGACACAGAGAAAAGAATACTCCTTTCCTCTTTGCAGCTGCTTTTCTGTATCTGAACACAGTTGTTCCATTGCTACTCACCCTCTGTTCCAGTCCCTACATCTCCTTTTCTCTCATTCTTTCCTGGTAAGCCACATCTGAAATAGGTCTAATGAAAAACTTTGGATATTAGTTGAAATAACATGGCAACACCATTGTGATGGGACAAGCTGGACACTACTGAACCACAAAACAATTTTGGTTGACTACTTCAAATTTAACAGATTAATTGATTTCAAATGAGGCAGCAGAACAGATTTTTAGCCCAGAAAAATCCTGCAGTAGGAGGGCTCCTTTCGCAGATGTGGGAAGTGGTTACCAACATCAACATTAGAGCTGAAACCAGTATAGCTGAAACCGTATCACAAGACAGACCATCTGAAGACATATGACTGGCTTAAATAGCGAGCTTTAGAAATCAGGAAGCATTAGTAACTACTTTTATTTTCCTTTGGTTTATGAGCCTGCTGGGGTAACATACTATAACTTTTCCAAATCTTCTCCTGGAAGCCTCTGTCAAAGAGACTGAAAACTGAGATATTTAGCTAATCACTTGGCTCTAGGAATAGAGGCTTTGGGAGAATACCAAATGTTGTAATTACATTACTAGAATAGGTATCATAACATTTTGTTTGTTTCTGTGTGGAAAATGAGAGAACTGCAACTGTTGATGAGTTCTTGGATAGGAAAAAGGTGATTCACACAGGAGCCCATACAGCCTTTTCTCAACCATCAAGCTTGATTCATACTGACTTGTGAGGGATTTCAGGTTGTTATGACAGTTGATGTGAAGAGAATTCAGATAAAGTCCCATTGCAACTCCCTATGCTATTCACAGGGGATCCACGGGCACCTTAAAAGTTTTTCCTGGATGTTGGGTTAGGAGAATCTGAGCTGAGCTGTCACATCATGTGGAAACGAATTGTCTGAGGTATGTTCAGGTTTATCATGAACTTTTACCAAGTTCACCGTGAGATGTGGGAAACATCAATAGTTAATTTGCAAAGTATCAGATAACCATTAGTGAGAATCTGTGGATATACACTGACATATCAGATTGCTGCAGCACTAACTCTAGAAGATGTTTTGCATTCTATTGATTAGAATTTGGAGGAGAGAAAAATATTTAAACTCAAGATAGAGCTACAATTATGTGTGATGGATCTCAAAGTAGCTCAAATATTTACTTAATACATGGTAATTTAAATGAATTAGACATTAGTTTACAGTTGCAATCAAAATGTGTTTTCCTAAGACTTTAGCTGTTCTAGTGATTCGTTAAGTGTAAAGAGAAGCCTGCTGCTTGATTGAAACATGTCCAAAAGGCATCACAGCTGACAGGAACTTGAATTGGTCTTCTGCATTCATCTCTGATAGCAGCAGCAACATAATCTGACAGCAGATGTTAAGCAGGCAACATTTCTCTTTTGCTCCTAAAAGCAGCTGATAAGGATCTGCAGCCCAACTTAAGACAAATAAAGAAGCAAAACCATCAACAACAAAGTTGTCCAATTAAAATTGAATTACTTCTTCAGACAGAAACACCATTTAGAAACCAGCAGGGGCAATTAACAGGTACTGATTGTAGAAGTGAGTACTTAATGTATTTTGCATTGCTTGCCTAATTTTAATGTTTCTGACCTCTCTATTCTAATTTTCTTGCTTACCCATTCTGTTTAACTATGGCAGACTGATCTACATTTCCTGAAAGTAAGGAACACTTTCAAAAAAAACCAAACAAACACTGAAAAGGTTTTTTTCCTTTTAGATGGGAATATATGATACTTACTTACCTCAAGAGCCTTCTGAACTGCTCTTTTTGCTTGAGCACAAATTTCTTATTTATATCTCAATTGTACAATTATTTCTAATTTATATCTCAATTGTACAATTATTTCTAATTTATAATCCCTTGGAGTATTGTGTGCAGTTCTGGTGTTCTCAACATCAAAAGGACATGGAGCTGTTGGAACATGTCCAGAGGAGGGCCACGAGGATGATCAGGGGACTGGAGCATCTCCCATACGAGACAGGCTTAGAAAGCTGGGACTGTTGAGCCTGGAGAAGAGAAGGCTGTGTGGAGACCTCCTAGCAGCCTTCCAGTATCTGAAGGGGGGCTTTAGGGATGCTGGGGAGGGACTCTTCATTAGGGACTGTAGTGACAGGACAAGGTGTAATGGGTTCAAACTTAAACAGGGGAAGTTCAGATTGGATCTAAGGAAGAAATTCTTTCCTGTGAGGGTGGTGAGGCACTGGAATGGGTTGCCCAAGGAAGTTGTGAATGCTCCATCCCTGGCATTGTTCAAGGCCAGGTTGGACGAAGCCTTGATTGGCATGGGTTAATTTGAGGTGTCCCTGTTTATGGCAGGGGGTTTAGAACTAGATGATGTTAAGGTCCTTTCCGACCCTAACTATTCTATGATTCTATGGTTCTCTGTAAAATGTGCCAGCTTCTAACANGGCACTGGAATGGGTTGCCCAAGGAAGTTGTGAATGCTCCATCCCTGGCATTGTTCAAGGCCAGGTTGGACGAAGCCTTGATTGGCATGGGTTAATTTGAGGTGTCCCTGTTTATGGCAGGGGGTTTAGAACTAGATGATGTTAAGGTCCTTTCCGACCCTAACTATTCTATGATTCTATGGTTCTCTGTAAAATGTGCCAGCTTCTAACAGGGGGATTAAAATCTCTTTCCACAATATTAGTTTACCCTAATAATCAGAGTAGCCTATGGCCTAAAGGTTAAAGCTTTCGTCTCTCAGCAGAGGTTTTGCCCTTAAGATATCTGTCTACAGTGATGTGTTTACTTGTGCTAAAAATGTCTAAACTCCAATGGTAGTCAATGGAAAGATAGAGCAGCCAGAGAAAAGAACAATTTAGATGACCAGCTACAACTTATCTCATGTGGAGATCATTGAATCATTCTGCTAGCTGTATTAAGTAGCTCTCCAACTAAAAAGGGAGTCTAAACACCTCCAGCAGACCTTTAGTAGGACACTTTAGGTGTCCTACTCATAAGCAGAATCCCACCTGGAAGGTTCCAGTCTGTATTTTAACCAAAGACAGCTACTGCAACTGAGATGCTCTAGGATATGTGCAGTGTCCATATGAATTCAGGACCTACAAGATATGGTGCCAAACCTATTTGAAAACTCCATCTTTTTGGAGAAACAGCAGCAGTGTCAGAAGATCAGGTAGAAAACATCTGTATGTTTCTGTTTGGGAAAATGTATTGAGCATGGAGGATGTGATTTAGTTGCCAAGGTGTAGGTGCTTAATGCTTTTTGAGACACCCCTTGCCATGCCAGGAATCTTCAGGGATCACAGATGAGATGAGGGACTTGTGGGAGACCTACATCGTTCTGGCTAAAGCTATGGCTTTAGGATACTTTCAGATTCATCAAGTGTCAGTAGATACCTGCGTTCAGACAACCAAGTCATAGTTTGAGAACTGAATTAGGCGGCTGAGTCCCAGTGTAACTCCCACATGCAGAAGAGAACTGCAGCCAGGTTTCCTAAGTCCTATCCCAGAAAGTAGAATCTCAGTCCTAGGAAGAAGACATTAATACCTGTCCTCAGCATGTTCTAGAGAAATGTTTGTTGAGGCTCCCATCAAGAGATAGCTTTTTGTAGACATTTTCTTAAACATGATCTCTCTTTACACTCTGTGTAGAGCACAAAGCAATCTCAACACTGGGTGCTTTTGCACTGACAGTTAAGAAAAGCCCAGGTTTTATTTATTTATTTATTTATGTATGCTTAGGATGTGGCTTGATCTTTCAGGTGTCCCAAGCACAGGCACAGAATCTATCTAATATGGAAGATATAAAATTGCTTTCAGGACCGTGAGCAGAGAACCCTATTGTTAACTATTATGAATTGGAACAGTGAGCCATGATGAGCTCACATATGAAACAGAGCACACTTCTCTCAACAGAAGAGGGATGAAACCCTGTTTTTGAGTCCATACCAGTAGTGGCACTGATTTAATTTACAGTAGATTAAACATCCTGTCCTGGGTTAAGCAGTTGCAGTCAGTTTTTCTTCTCTTTAGTAGCTGGTGTTTTGACTTA
>NDXB01000932.1:8839-42661 GCA_002631895.1 Agapornis roseicollis
CTGGGGAGGGGGGGGTTGTAAGCATGTATGATTTGGATATGTGCCTGTATCCTATTAATTTTCTAGAGACTCTTTTGCCAGTAAAGTGTCAACGCCAGTTAATGTTATATTACTCAATCAGTTAGATGGACATTACTAGTTGATCTTCTGGTGTTACATGGAAAAGACTCAGGAAACCTTAGAAATTTGCAATTAGTAATTTAAAGGTTACGAATGCATATCAGAGTGCTGCAGACACAAAATATTTTAAAGGATAACTAAAAGAACTTTTTGCCACAGCCAGTTATTGTTTCTCTGTAGATGTTGGTGTCCCTGTTTATGGCAGGGGGTTGAAACTAGATGATCTTAAGGTCTTTTCCAACCCTAACTATTCTATGATTCTATGATTGTTCTGTGTATGAAGGCAAAAAGTGTACTAAGAAGTTTATGTCCTTTAAGGAAAAATTCTGTCAAAAGAGTGTATGACCTGCTTATTGTAAGCCTTGAAACTTCAAAAGAAAATCCAAGATGAATTAAGGTTTTTATAAAATTCCAGCACTGTACCTCTGAAGAAAGAACTGTAGCGTGTACTTTGAGACTTCATCACACATTCTCACGCACAAAATCAAGTACTGTTTTGTATCAAATGTAGATTGACAACAGTGTTTTTCTGCATCTGTTCTGCCCACATAAGAAGCCAGCTTCATAGACTAGATGTGTCCTGAGGCTTAAAGTTCTTATAAATATGAGAATTTCCATTTTTTATAATGGCAAGTTGGGTATGGTATCCAGCTGTGGATCCGCTTATATATTGTTTGCAGCTTTCTCTGAGCTTGTTTTATACAGTATATTGCAGTGTGTTGTCATACAAAATCTGTGATTAATGCTTATTTACAAAAACTTGTGTAAATATCTTAGATCTGAGTCAAACAATGTTCAAGTTAAACAGTGTGTTTCTGAATATTGGAATGACATACGCCAGGAGACAATTGAGTTTGATAGTGGATAGCTTTCATAAGCTGTGTGCGATCATTATTTTAATACTATTTAAATGCATAATTCTTGAATTGTTAATATATCATAAAGTTTTAATATTTTCCTTTTTCTTGAGGCAGTACCTATACATATGAAATGTACTATAAATTACCTTTGTTGACTTGTCAAAATAGATACTAATAAATTTTTACAAGACCATGTTATTGGTTATGGTTTTGAGCTACATACCATATGTTTAGAGAAAGCACAGATTATTTTTATCACAGTCCCCATACTGTAACTGATGTTAATTATTTTAGTTGCAATGTAGTTGCTTATCAGAACACCATAAATGGTGAGAAGTTCATTTTTGCTGCATTCTCAATCTCAGTGGAGGACTTTTATTTTTCTTCACCCCTTTAAGGAAAGCATCTTAGAAAAGGTTGGGTTTTTTTTCTTTTAGGTGCAACTTCTGTATGAACTGGCTGAGATCACAACTAAAGTTTGGAATAAAATTCAAAGGAAAGGAATTCTCTATCAATCATCTGTGTATACTGAAACCATGACAGGACCTGCTCCTCCCAGCTCTCCAGTTAAAAGTAGTGTTGGTACTGCTCCACCAGATACCAGCACGTACAGCCCATCAGCTGATATTGGGACCACTACAGAGGTAGGCTTTCATAAAAAAAATGTAAGAATTTGGATATGCATCTTCAAATGCAAGCAAGATTGGCCCCTTGGTTTTGCATATTTCTGTTTCTATAGTTTACTGCATAGGTGCCTGAAGAAATCCGGTACCTGATCTTAATCTCTGTGTGTGCCTATGACTGTAAAATACTGTTTTGAGACATGAGAAAGCATTCTGCTTCTCTGACAGGCCAAGGAAAGAAAGCTGATTCTTTTTTCAGCATCAATACAGTGTTAAACTTTATCCTGAGTATCATTAGCTGTGAGTCACAAGATGCATAGTGGAATATGTGGGTCATAGGAGGCTGTGCAACTGAATAGGCTTAGTATTTGTGATTTTCCTAGTACCCCTGTCAGGGTTACTAGTTAGAATAATGAGTCAGCCGTGTTTGTGCTCCAAGAGAGAGACAAAAAAGTGTAACATGAATTGAATTTGTATCAGTGGTGTGTCATACATATGCAATGCTTCATTCTTAACATGAAGCTGTTAAAATGCAAGGAGACTGCTCTGAGAGACTGGACTTCATTTTTAGGATAAACAGCAATTTTGAGGGCACCTCATAGAACACTTCTGGAAGACAGGCAAATACACAGCAGTTTGAACACTGAGTGCAATTACATGTTCAACAGTATTTGGCCAGGATTGCTTTCACCCTGTGTGTGATTTATACTAATTCCTGGGTTTGGAGAAAATGAAATGGTAATTGCTAATATTTACTTTTTATATGCATCACACACACACAAACACACACAGAGGGGTAACTGTCATTAAAAGGTGTTTGAGCTAGAGTTTCAGTTCTTAAGTCATTTCATTAAAATGTTTTTAGGTTATGTAGATAACATTGGGCTTGATGTGTTCTATGTGTATGTGATCTCAATTCTGAAAAATTTTACCCTGGATACAGAATTGAAGGTAAGCAATAATAGTAAAACAATATAGTCACAAAAATAGTGGTTTTCCACCTACTCACATCAAATCCCTTTTCATTAATTCAGAAACCACCAGTTTTATAAATAACAATTTGGTTTTGACCCTGTATATAGACAGAACTATTTGGAGTACATGCTGTACTTGGAACATTATTTGAAAGTGATTCAGTAATTGTTTTAATCCATATGTTACCAAGACTATTTTGGTAATATAGCTCCAAGTTTAGAATTCATATTCTACCCCTTTGGAAAAACCATTTAATTTTCTTCCCATTCTCAACAAATGTTCTGCACTAGGTATCTAACTTTTCTCCTTCTCTAAATGAAGTTTGGTGAATTAGCCATCGAAGAGCAATGTTAGTATTTGTGTTCAGTCTTCTCCACTCTAAAACTAACACCATAATTTCAATTTTCTTCAAATAGAAAGTTATATTAAGACACATGGCATTAATATTGGATTATTTTTCACAATAGGAGGCTTAGAGTTGACACAGCACTTCACAACTGAGATTTGAAAATTGGTCTGAAAGAAATGTATCGCTGTGCTTAGACAGGATAAGTAAATTTAAAAATTGACCATGGTCTGAGGATATTATTAAAGACATGGAAGGAGGAAGAAAGTGTCCCGGGTTAAGCAGTAGCAGTCATTTTTAGTTCTTCTTAGTAGCTGGTGCAGTGCTGTGTTTTTGACTTTCGACCTGGGAGCAGAACTGATAACAGCAATGGTTTTAGTTATTGCTCAGATGTTTAGTTTGCCCAAGGACTTTCTGAGTCTCATGCTCTGCCAGGGAGAAGGGGAGGCTGGAAGGAAGCAGGGACACGACACATGACCCAAACTGACCAAAGAGGTATTCCATACCACAGCACATCATGCCCAGGGTGTAACTGAGAGTTACCCGGAAGGGCTAGTGCTCTGGGGGGTTGGAGAAGGTATTGGTCAGTGCTTGGTCAGGCAGGGTGGGGTGGTGAGATGCTGTATTCTCTTCCCTTGTTATTTCCTTTATCATTATTATTATTGGTGGTAGCAGTAGTGATTTTTGTTTTATACCTTAGTTACTAAACGGTTCTTATTTCAACCTGTGGGAGTTGTATTCTTTTGATTCTCCTGCCCATTCCTCCAGGAGCAGGGGGAGGGTAAGAAGGGGGTTTGAGTGAGTGAATGAGATGCGTGGCTGGGTTTAAACTACAACAGAAAGGTACAAGCAGGAGAAAATGCTTGCATGAAGCCATTGTTCATACAACTGAAAGACTGAGGAATAGAACTCCTATCCGTCATCACCATTCAGAGCTCTCAGCCTAAAGTGTTCTGTCTGTGGTTAGGAAGGCAGTCCAGAATGAAGAGCCAGCACAACGGATATATAATTGCACAGACAGAAAAGCATAATGAGGCAGGTGTAAATTGCTTAATGGAAACAGTGAGGTAGGAGAATGGAGGCATGGACAGATATTGTGAGAAGATATGTGAGAAGTCCTTTGTCAGAAATTGAAAATAGGGATTAAAAGGGTAATTTTTATGTTGTCAGGAAAAGATTCACAGGGTTGTTGAAGTAGGAGGCTAGTATTTTTGGCTTGGCAGCTGAGAAGAATTTTATTCCATTTCTGATTAACTGGATAGTAATATTAGTTGTATCGGGGTGAAAACATAGAACATAAAAACACTATGCAGGGTGTGCAAGGTCTTTAATTAACAGTGTAAAAAATAAAAGAGAAATGTGAAGGTTTTGAATTACCATGACTGAAAAAAACCCCACACTTGGAGAGATTCATTGTCATGGGAAGTCAAGCCAGAGTTTAGATTCCTGTAAGATTACTAGCTAAAAAATGCTGTGTTTGAATTTATGGGTACTATCATATTTATGAATTTGTAAGTCAATGTGTACACTTTAAGACCACCTTTGATGTTGGTCTTGAAAAAGCTTACTGGTACCGTATGATGAAAAAGAAGGGTTATCCAGTGGAGGATTCATCTAAACGATTTGATTGTTATAGGATGCAATATTCAATGTTGTCTTGACCTAGTGCTTTCTTATTATTAAAGACAGGTTTAAAACAAAACAAATTTTAAAAACATATTATCCGTTCACTCTTAGGACTAATTTTATGTCAAGGTACCAGTTTGAGTAAGGTGAGTCACCTAGTTAGATGACCAAGTTAATTCGTGGTGGTGCATGGAAGCAGAGGATGACTGTAAAAAGGGATGTTTTCAGTGAACACTAGAGGGGAAAGAAGGTGAAGCCAACTGAGAAGAATGGAGCAGCATTCTACCATTTCCCTGGGACTCATTTATCATTTTCTGTGGTTTTGCTGCTAGTTGGAACTAGACCACTCCTTTCCCTTCTCACAGACTCTTAATTCCATCAAGGGAGCAATAAAAGGAGATGGGGCAGTTATAGTACAGGCACGTACTGGCCAGGAGACCTAACACCAACAAAACCTTGGTTGATTTCTGTCTGGATACTGACAAGTGTGAAATCAACTTGCAAATCCTCAGTGAAAGAAAAAAAATACCTTAAATTTCTTGAAATACTGTGTACTTTATATCTTTACACTCTCTAAAATGGCAGTACCGATTACTTACATATATTTTGGTTTTTAGAAATTTGAAGGTACTTAATTATTGGTCTAATGTTTCCCACAAAGAAGCCAGTGGGAGCAAATCCAGGTCCATGTTTGATTTGGAAAATGCCATCTTGTATTTTTAAACTAAAACTTGTTTTCAGACTGTTGTAACAATAGTTTTTTAAATTAAAGAAATTGAGGAGTTAATGTATAAAAATCGAGTACATCAGCCACAATCAGCCTTGCAGCTGTATATTTTGTAGTTATTACTGCTGAGCAGCAATGAAGTATATAGCATGATTAATAATATTTATTTCTGCAGTTTTGACTTATGGAGATTTTTCAGAAGTTTATCAACGTCTGTATTTTGTTTATATGTTCCTATATTTTTAAATCTTGAAATCTTGAAGTCTGTCGAACAACAATACTTTGCTGTAATAGGCGTATTTTTTCCTAAGTTTAGAGATTTTTACAGTTAATATGTTATTTTGTGTGGTGGGAGACAAATGATTATTTTTAAAGTGTCTTTCAGCTGCAGTGAACTTGCTATAAATGAATCTGAAGAAAGCAAACTCTCACAAATGTTTATATTAAACAGTTAAAAAAGTAATTTGTTTACGTGATCTATAGATGATTTATATTTTAAGCTCTGTGTAATTCTTTTCATGCTGACAAGTTGATAGCACTGCAGCACTGTGTGGGTAAAGCTACCTAGCTTACTGAATTTTAGTCTGGGTGGTGGTAAGACAGGGAAACATGAGTGAGAGGATGAAGTGCTGGAGGGCTGCAAACAGTTAATCATTTTTACCATCCTTCCTTGAAACAGCAAAAGCAAAGGTAGTACAGACTACAACAGGCCACTTGTTACTGTTTACTTAAGTACAAACAGTGGTAGAAGTGTTTAGTCCTTGGGGAAACTCAGTGATTGAGCAAGAACGCAGAAGTTATTTTGATAAGGCATAGCATTAGTGTGGCCAAACTGTGATCATCCCTGAGCTGTAGGCAGGCCAAGGATGAAGGCCTCATATGTTTGGATCTTCCTGATGAACAAAGATAAATTCTGCTAAGAAAATAAACTCTGTATATTGGTCAATTTGCAACAATTGGTGAAAGAATTAAATTGTATATTTTAGGACTTGGCATGAGAAGTTGTGGGAAAATAGTTCAGGGTTTCTGACTCTGGCTTGATTTTTCTGCAGATCTGGAAACAGAGCAGAAAATTAATGCATAAACATATTTAACAATACCATGCTGGGTGCTGAAAATCCAAAATGAAAATTGAAACTGCATGAGAAACAAGAGCACAGTCTCTTCTCGCTTCAGTTTCTTTGTTTTGCACTGCAAAAAATTTCTAAGAATTCGACCTCACTAAAAACAAAAAAAAAAAAAAAGAGAAAAAAAAAAACATAANAATGAAAATTGAAACTGCATGAGAAACAAGAGCACAGTCTCTTCTCGCTTCAGTTTCTTTGTTTTGCACTGCAAAAAATTTCTAAGAATTCGACCTCACTAAAAACAAAAAAAAAAAAAAAGAGGGGAAAAAAGACATCAGCTACTGCAGACCATCCATTTTTTACCCCCTGTGACTCTGCCCAGTGGTTCTGGTTACAGTGCCATGAGCAGAAGGCTAAGAAGAAATACAGTTGCTTCATTTTTCAACTCCCAAAGGATAGCCCTATAGCAGTATCTGCCTCTGGAGGAGCATCTGCAGTGCTTCTGCCACTGAGAAAAAGAATGGTCCAGTTCAACTGTTTACATATGTTCGAATGACAGAAAAATATCAGAGAGAATGTTCACATTGAACTATTGAAGTAGGGGGTGGATGGAGCCAGTAACCCAGCACCGCTGCTGGGGACATGGTGTTGAGCAGCTGGGGATGTCTGTTGATAAGCTCTGCAGCTGGCACATTGTGAAGAAGAGGTTATCGCTGAAAGCCTTGGCTTACTGCAATTATTGCTATGCTGTCAAGCTAGCTAGCAGTAGTGCACACAAGTTGAGACCCTGACAAGGACTTGCAGGCTGTGTGGTAGAACAGCTTCCAAAACCCTGACAATTGCAGGTCCAGGTGCCTGGACCCCATCTTATTCTGCCTCTGTGTCCAGAGGTTCACAAATTCTTTTATTTCTGGTAACATTGTTCGACATCAACATCCTCCTTTGACTTTGAAATTCAAGGACTGCTTTTCTTTTTCAAGTTCACTTCCAGAAATACGTGTATGTGGAGGCCTTACTTGTGCATTGACTAAATGAGGTTTTGTTCTACAGCTGTGCAGTTGTGTGCTACACATTTTGAATATGATTTAATAAAGCCGCCTCACGTGCTACAGAAATTGAAGTGTGAGAAACATCTGCAAATCAGACAAGCATCAGCATCACAAACATCATTGGAATGAAGCCAGTGAATGCTTACTTCAGCAACAGTAACAGAAACTGCAAGCATGTTGGCCACTTTTCCTCACCTGTGAATTTTTGGTTATAGCATATCAGATATACGGTCTATTTCATTGTGTATTTAGAAAAGGAGGAAGCAGTTTCTAATGATAAATCTGTGCCTGTACTGGTAACTCTGTTTTTTTGTAAACTTTGTAAGTTGGTAGGGAACCACACTTCCTAAAATTCAAGATTTGCTCCTTTTATATTTGCTTGCACATTCCTGGTTTAATTTGCTTTGTATATATGTCTGGGGTTATGCTAGATACATGCAGTTATTCAAGAATCTCACAAATACTGTTCTAAGTAAACTTGTGCCAAAATTATCAACTGCAAGATTCTTTGAGAGGCATAGTACAGCATTTAATATCTTTGGAAAAATAATCTTAAAGAAAAGTGTGGGAAAATTATAGCGTCAGTTTCCTACAGAACACAGTTATCTGTATGCTCAAACCACTAAACAAAACCAGCTCTCTATGAAAAAAAAAAAGTTAACAAAATGCATAAAACATCTGAAGACATTAAATTGTGAAAATGAAAGAAACCAATTATAAAATTCAAAACTTGCCATGGTGGCAGTGCAAATTTGCTCTTAACCATACCCTTCCATTTACTATTGTTTGCTTCTTTTTTTAACTATCAGAAACGTAGAGACCTGCCAAACTTTTAGAACAAAGTCAGTTTTCATACAAAAAGCATTTTGCAGCATGTCCAGTGGGAAAGTGAGGGTGTGTGTGGAAGGCAAGGAAGAGACTGACTATTCTTCCCACCCCCTCCATCACAGTTTGTAAGATACAGTTTGGAAAATTAAGTGTCTGAGGTAAAGAAAGAACTTGAAAAATATTCCAGCTGTAAAAAAAATTAAAAAGAAGGAGGACACCACAGGATACTTTATATAAAATAATATAAAGTAATTTATTAGATTTAAATAGTTGGCTTCAATTTCTTGATATCCTGTGAAATACATCTGAGGATCTGAGCTAAGAAGGCTTAGAGAGATTGTAGGAGGTGGGCCTATTTAGTCTAGAGTAGACTGAACAGGGATTTCAGTGCCCAGCAGCAGGATGAGGAGCAGTGGCCATAAACTAAAACAAAAGAACTTTAACCTCAACATGGGAAAGAATTTGTTTACATTGCGGGTGGCAGAGCACTGGAACAGGCTGTTCAGGAGGGTCATGGAGTCTCCCTCTATGGAGAAATTCAAAACCTGCGTAACCTGCTCTAGGGGGCTCTGCCTTGGCAGGGGGTTGGACTGGGTAATCTCCAGAGGTCCCTGCCAACCAGAACAATTCTGTGATTCTGTGAAATTGTCTTTGGGTGGCTCCTTCATGCACAGACAGACAACTGTGATTTCTTTCTGATTAATCTTGCTCTTACCCTTCTTGTCCTTGTCCAGCCACTTCAGTCTGAAGTTTGAAAACATAGGCATTTTTTAATTTACTGCTCCCCAGACACTGATTATTAGTAATAATAGCACTAATCTCTAATCCTAGAGATTTACAAAGTTGAGCTACTTAATATTTAGAAACAGAAGCTTTAACGCTAGAAACTTAGGGTATATTTTGCACATACCTGAAATATGCCCTAACTGGTTACATTCGTAATGAAAAGACACCGTTAGATGAATTAATAGTCCTGAATCATGGTAAAGTTAGAAATGGACTCATATTTCTTTGTTTTCCTCTTCACGAATGTTATCTGAAGAGCAAAAGCTCATCATCATTTGAATGACATTTCATAAAGCAAAATTTAATTTCTCAGTCCATATAACGTTGCAGTTTTCTTCTAAATCTAGCTATAATGATTTTTTAAAAATGTACAAATATATAATATTATGATAATACTGCTGATTTTCCTTTAAACTTCATTGATGAGAATAGGATATTTATTTTTTTAATTGTGTAATATCACCGTGGAATGAGCATTAGCATCTCACTCCATCAGTACTGAGCCCGAAGGTTTGTCTTACAGAGCTATGTATGGCCTGATTTCTTTCCTTTCATTCACTTTCAAGAGTGAGATGAGGAGACTGAAACCAAGAAACCTGATATTAGCAGCAGCTAACTTTTTACATCTCTGGATCTAACAGTTTTCAAAGATGGTGTTGTGGTTTAACCCCAGGGGGCAACTAAGTAGCATGCAGCCCCATGCATGCACATAAGTGCTGTGGGGAAGAGAATTGGTAAAAAGGTAAAACCTGTGCGTTGAGACAAGAACAGTGTAATAATTGAAATAAAGTACAATATAATAGTAGCAGTATTAATAGTGAAGAGGGAGATAACACAATTGCTGACTAATGCCCAGCCAGTCACCAAGCAGTGATCACCACCCTCCAGGAAACTCCCCTGTTTATATAATAAGCATGATGTTCTATGGCATGGAGTATCTCTTTGGCTAGTTTGGGTCAGGAGTCCTGTTTGCTCCCTCCCAGCTTCTTGTGCCCCTCATCACTGGACGAGCATGGGAAACTGAGAATTCTTTGACTTAGGGTAAGCGCTACTTAGCAACAACTAAAACGTTGGTGTGTTATCAACATTATTGTCAGACTAAAGCCAAAACACAGCACTATACCAGGAAGAAAATTAACTCTTTCCCAGGTGAAACTGAGACATATGGTCCCAGTTTCTGAAGAAACTACAGGTAGTTTGTTCAGAGTGCTAAGCAATAATGGCTTAAAGAATAAATGTAAAAATATATGAAAGTATACCTGGTTTCTTCCATGTATTTTGATTAATGTAAAGGGAGGTTATTCTTCCCCTGTACTTGGTGCTGGTGAGGCTGCACCTTGAGTACTGTGTCCAGTTCTGGGCCCCTCAGTTTAAGAAGGACATGGAAGTGATTGAGCGCATCCAAAGGAGGGCAGTGAGGCTGGTGAGGGGCTTGGAGCACAAGTCCTATGAAGAGCGATTGAGGGAATTGGAGTTGTTTAGCCTGGAGAAGAGGAGACTCAGAGGTGACCTTATCACTCTCTACAACTTCTTGAAAGGAGGTTGTAGACAGGTGGGGGTTGGTCTCTTTCACCAGGCAGCAACGAACAGAACGAGAGGACACAGTCTCAAACTGCGCCAAGGAAGGTACAGGCTGGATATTAGGAAGAAGTTTTACACAGAAAGAATAATAAAATATTGGAAGGGTCTGCCCAGAGAGGTGGTGGAGTCACCATCCCTGGATGTGTTTAAAAAGAGGCTGGATATAGAACTTGATGACGTGGTTTAGTGGAGGTGTAGGGCATGGGTTGGACTTGATGATCTTGGAGGTCCCTTCCAACCTGGTGATTCTGTGATTCTGTAAAGCCTCCATTACCATAGATAATTGAAGCTGAATTGAGTATTAATTTTCATTTCAACACTTCATATTACATCTTTTGAACTGGACTAGATATTGTCATCGTACCTGGGTTGTGTGCAAAACTTTTGTAAGATCTTAAGCTACCTTCTTGTCTTCTCTTAGGGTTAGGTTGGTGGTAAGAGAACATGTATATGTGATAGAAATCCTATAATTAAACTGTAGTTGATTGAATTTGTGATTTATCAACAGAAATGCTTCCGTAATAGCCAAGAAATGTTCATTTGGTTTGCTAAAGAGCAGGATGATGTCCCACTGCTGATAATATTTCAGTTTTGCCATCAAGAACTATCAGAACATGCCTGCAGGGCTTTGATAAGCCCCTGTAACAGGATTTTCAGTTAAGCTTTCATTTGTCATGATCCTTTGCTAGAAACATTAATCTTTGTCTTTTTTGTTGAGTCCTTAATGTTTTAGGGAATGAACAGAGATAATTGATAGTACAGAAGCTTCTACAAGCTCATTTGTCAATGTGACAAATATATTAAATATATTGACAAATATATTTGTCAATGTATTTAAGAACATTGCAAGTTGACAATCACCTTTTTTAAGTAATAGAAATGTTCAAAAGTGGCATTTAGACATAAGAAAAAACAAGTGGTAAAAAGGAATACTCTTTTTTTCTTCAGCTGTTACATTTGTTTCATAGGGTGATTCTCTTCAGGGTGGTGACGATTCTCCCTTCTCAGATTCCATTACACTGGAGCAAACAACAAGTAATATCGGAGTCTCAAGTGGACGTGTCAGCCTATGGATGCAGTGGATGTTGCCAAAAATTACTATAAAATTGTTTGCTCCAGATCCTAGAAATAATGGCACAGGTATTTAGCATTTTTTTCCTATAGTATACTCTTTTAAAATCCAAACATTATTTTACAGCACAGTATTAATTATTTGGAGCTTTTCTTAACAACCTTAAACAGTGAAATGTGGAAATAATGGGTTAGATCTATTTTTAAACTAGAGCGACAAACTGTAGTTAGGTTACTACATGTAATCTGAATTCAGTGCTGTTCTTTGGCATGAACTTCCCCTTTGTGGAATAATTATTATATTAAATTGGAGATGAGTTGGTTGTTTTACTTGAGTGCTGTGTTTATTGCCTTAGAAGCAATCATATTTCATTTTTATTTGTTTTAGTAGTGTTTTGTTTATGTCCATGCATAGACATGTAGTTTTTTATTGATAACTTCAAATATAAATTTAACACAACCATAATAGTATAATCCTTAAAGTCATAAGAAGTTTAATATAGAGTTCAAGTAGAAGTTTCAATTTTCATGTTGAAACAAGAAATGTGTGCCATACAAAGCTTCTCTTTTTTCTTTGATATTAGAATTGGATTATCATCCAAACAGTAGTTTTATGAAAGGAACTCAGATTGTGTAAATGTACTGCAGGATTTGAAATTATGTTGGGTTTTTCTGTTAAGAAACACTGTTGCTTAGCAATTAACATTGTTACTCATAGAAATATGAATAAATAAGGAGAATAATGATTAAAAGTAATTTTCAGAGAGATGTACATGAACCTTTAATTTTAAAAAACTAATTATTGAGGCAAAGAAATGTCAAATATTGTTAGAGTAAGTATCTTGGCAAATATTTTTTTATAATTTTCCAGGAATTATGCTATGAACACCTGAACTAAACCCTCCAAGTTTCTACACTTTCGTATAAAAAGATTTTGATTCTAGGGGGTTTTTTTGCTCCTATCAGTGTGACACTTGATTCAAAAAAATAGATTAAAACCTGTCAAGTGTCAGATTAATCATTTTGTTCTTTGTCTATTGCAGAAGTTTGTGTTGTCAGTGAAGTAGAAGATCTCAGTGCCTCAGTGGATATGCAGGATGTCTATACCAAAATCAAATGTAAAATAGAAAGCTTCAATATTGACCATTACAGAAACAGGTAATTTCTGGAAATTATTCTGCTTTTATTTCAGGTCGAAAAAGGAAAGCCGCTGGTGTTTTGGGTTTGTTTTGTTGTTTTTTTTTTTCTGTATCCTTTTTAATTGTTTTCTTGAATTGAAGGTCACTGTTCAATCTCAGTGAAATTATTTTGACCTCTTAAGTAATAAAAATCAGAATTGCATTTTCTCAGAGTTATATCTGATTCCAAGGAAAACCGCAGCAATCAGTACGAATCCAGAGAGTGGTTTTTTACACTTGCTGCTCTGTTAGTCTGTTAGACCAAAAAAAAAATTAATTCATTTTAGCTGAACTTTTGAATAGGAAATTCCTTAAATATTTTTTCATGATGTGTTAAGAAGTGGCAACGTATAATGAGTTATAGCACCATACTCTACACTCTTAGACATTAAAAGAAGTTTCTAAAAACTTAGCTATTCATTTTCTGTGGCTTAGCAGCACTGTAACGCAGGGAACTAAGCTGATTATCTGTGTCTGACACAGCGCAGTGTTATGCAACGTACCCAAGCAAGAGGTGATGTCTGCAGGGTCTTATTGGACAATTATTGTTCCCTGTGTATAGTAGGAAGGAAATACAGTATCAGTTTAGCAAAGTTATAAGCATTTCTGAGACCTTTTATTTTTATCAGTTGCCTGAAAAAAAATCATAAAATTTGAATTCCTGTTCTTTTGCCCAATGCAGTTATTGTTTGTACACACTGTATTTTGTAATATTTTATAATCAGGATTTGTACTTTATTTTAAAAAATCTTTTTAAAATCAAGTCATGATGCTTTAAAATGTTTTGGAATCCCAGTAGTTACGTGCTCTTAAAAAGCTGTTTTGTGCACAGATTTTATGGAAAGCTTGAGAGAAGGTCCTTCATTCCAGGAGCCGAAATCTCCCATAGAAATGTTTTCAGCTTCAGGGTGTACTTGTTTGCTAAAGTTATATTGAGGCTTTAAAATAAAAAGAAAAAAAAAAAACAATCAAGCAAAAACTTATTCTACTTGACAATATTGTTACTGTTCTCATTTATATTTTGTAATATCTTCAGAATACCCTTCTCTGTCTTTAAATCTTTGTAGTCTAAAACCAAAAGCAGAGAATAGATAAGGTGAACGTTCTGTCTTCCAGGCCAGGGGGAGACTGGCAGTCAGAACATTTTGAAGGAATATTCCTACAATGCAGACAAAAGCTTTTGGTGAGATTTCTTTAGTAAACTAAGGTGCTTACCTTGAATAACTCTTCTTCAGCAACATATTTTTCTTTATTCTTCCTATGGTAAAAACAATGATTACAAGAATTGTGGTACAAAGCAATTTTTAATACTTAATAGCTATTTTTTTCTAAATAGTGCAATGATTTGTAACGTATATGAATATAGCTTTTCTTTCAGCTTTTTAATTCTTGTAACCATTCTCCTCCTCATTCTAATGAAGGTATCTGCTGAAAATCCAGGTGTAAGTCCCTTTTCTGTATTCAGGATTTTACTATAATTTTATTCTTATGGTCTTAATTTCTACCTGCTGACCAATACCCAGCCCGACCTGAGGCCTTCTGGATAGCTCACCCCATTTTATATAGTGGGCCTGATGTGCTGTGGTATGGAATACCCCTTTGGCTAGTTTGTCTCAGGTGTCCTGTCTCTGCTTCCTCCTGGCTTCCCCTCCTCCCTGGCAGAGCAGAAGACTCAGAAAGTCCTTGGTCAGAGTAAATGTTACAGAGCAACAACTAAAAACATTGGTGTTATCAGTGCTGTTCCCATGCTGAAAGTCAGAAACACAGCACTGCACCAGCTCCTAAAAAGGAGAAAAATGACTGCTACTGCTGAACCAAGGAGAGTATGGCAAAGGCTTTAGCTTCCAGTTATGTAGAAACATGCAAGTTCAATGTATTTCAGTTGTTTTTTTCTTTTTGTCTTTCCCTCTTCCATGCCTTGTTCATTACCTCAAGTCTTGGGGAAGATTCTTGGTCTCTGGGGCAATATGGAGGTGTGTTCCTTTCCTGTACTGACAAGCTGAACAGACGTACCTTGTTGGTTCGACCCATCAGCAAGCAGGACCCTTTCAGTAACTTCTCTGGCTTCTTTCCCTCTGTAAGAATCTTTAAAAAAATTTTTTACTACAGAACTTCCACTGATAGATACCAATTGGATTAAAAAAACAAACCCAAACAAAACAAAAAATTGCAACGACAAAAAACCTCAAATGGCTTCAGTTTCTTGTAATCTCTTCTTGTATTGCTTATACTCATTGTATTGGTTGCGTTACTTCTCTCTTAGTCTTTAGTAATAGTTGTCAGTCATTTTTTAGTAAATACAGGGATGAAGGTTAATGTTTCACCACTCAATATGTAGCAGCAGTCCACTGCAGTCAATGGGATTCATCTATATTGCAAGTGAGCACATACAGTAATGTTTGAAAACCAAATATGTAAAAGCCACTAATGAATGCTACATTTTGTTCCTGTAATTTGGATATCTACTTAGGGATTTTAGTACTTTGTATTACTACAGTATTCCTTTATGCAACCTTTTAAAATCACTTCTATAATTCTGTAATGTAGCAATTTTATATTTGAGTTATTCTTTTGAATGCTTGGAACATTACTTGCTGATTCAGAATATCTCAGTGAGAGATATTTAACCTCTTTTTTTCTTGCCTGTTTCTCCTTGAAAGACTATGTATTATGACATTGGACTATTTATCTTCACAAATGTACGACTGTATAGAATCACTTTATATTAGTGGAAGTTCTGTGTGGTCTCATTTATTTTCATCAAGAATAGTGATTGGTAATACTTTCTCTTATTCTGTTCGTTTCAGTTCTTACAGGAAATTAACTTACCAGTTTGTTTTAAATTACTTAATCATAAAAGCTTCTAGTTTTTCAGCATTTAAGCTCTGTATCCTGTTTAATTAAGAAAGATATTGTTCCATTAAAAAGTTTAAATAATATTAAATTATTGTAAATCAAATTTGAAATGCTGAAAAAAGCAACTACTTGCAAAATGTAGTTGCTTTAATTTCTGCTCACTGATTATAGCTAATATTTAAACAAAATTATGGAATTCTATCAAATGTTTATTACACTGTTCAAATAATGGTTTTGTTAGTGTTTATTTTTACGTTTTTTACTCAGTAAAAATGTATTACTGAAAGACTTTCAAAGGTAATATGAAAACTGTACTATGCATCTTCTGGGAGCTAAGGATACAATTGTCGCATTTAGCTGGTATATATGTCTTGAAGGAATCTGCTGTTTCCAAAGTACAGTGCAGTGTAGCTTTATTTAAGGGATGTACTTTAGCATGTGGTACTGCTGTTCTCTTTAAATACTTGGAGGGGGTGAGGGCAAAACCAGCTCAATTCTTAGAGTACTTAGTTGACTATGGGTCATTATACACCCATTTTTAGATGGAGTGAAGCTACCTCAGCATCCAGGTGTTATTTTAGCACCATTTGTACATATGGAAGGAATAATGCAGGGGACTAAGATCTACTTCTGAAATGTCTAAAGTGAAGGAGAAATCAAAATACATATCTGTGTGAAAAATTAACAGAAAAAATGGGTAAACTTTGACCCTTGAATATGTGGGGGTTTTGGCTGATTAGATTCGAATTGCATATGACATAAATAATCAGAAAAAAAAATGTTCAGCAAATCAGTTTTAGCTGACACAGTACAGTGAAGTGTGGATGCACTGTGGGCAAATTGTTCTTTCAGAAAAATGAAAGATTTTTTTGTACTATATAGAAACAGTGGAGAACTATTAGAAAATATAGAACCATAAACAACTAACAGAGATTATGGTGAGTGATGGATGTTACATGTGTACATTTTTGCAGCAGTTGTTTGTTTTTGTTTTTCTCCTTGAAACAGACAACTGCAAAACTTTTAGATGGCTCACACCAGCAACATGGATTTCTTTCTCTCACTTATACCAAAGCTGTGACAAAAAATGTCCGGCACAAACTGATATCAAGAAATGAACGAAGAACGTTCCATAAACTGTCAGAAGGTCACACTGATGGTTCTCCTCACTTCCTCCATGAGATCCTTCTTTCTGCTCAGGCCTTTGATGTGGTCCTCTGTTTTCCTTTGCTTAATGCAATTGCAAGCATTTTTCAAGCCAGGTTGCCAAGGAGTCAAAAAGAGAAAAGAAAATCACCAGGCCAGCCTATGAGAACTCATGCTCTAACTTCCCGCAACTTGCCTCTGATTTACATTAACACTGGTGTCGTAAGAGTCTTCTTTCCCAAAAATGAGGAAGATCGTCACACTGCTGAAGGTACAGTATATATGTTAGAGATTTTTTGCTATTCAATATTGCAAACACATACTCCGAGTTAAATCACTGACTGTTGCTGGGCCTTCAGTTGTAAGGGCAGAGTTAGGAAACATCCAAGATTATCATAGAATCATAGAATCATAGAATAGTTAGGGTTGGAAAGGACCTTAAAATCATCTAGTTCCAACCCCCCTGCCATAAGCAGGAACACTGCACACTAAATCATGCCTTGGGTGGCACGGTTTAGTGTGAGGTGTCCCTGCTTATGGCAGGGGGGTTGGAACTAGATGATCTTAAGGTCCTTTCCAACCCTAACTATTCTGTGATTCTGTGCCACCCAAGGCTTTGTCCAGCCTGGCCTTGAACACTGCCAGGGATGGAGCACTCACAACTTCCTTGGGCAACCCATTCCACTGCCTGACCACCCTAACAGTAAAGAATTTCTTCCTTATATCCAATCTAAACCTCTCCTGTTTAAGATTTAACCCATTACCCCTTATCCTGTCACTACAGTCCCTAATGAAGAGTCCCTCCCCATCATCCATATAGGCCCCCTTCAGATACTGGAAGGCTGCTATGAGGTCTCCATGCAGCCTTCTCTTCTCCAGGCTAAACAATCCTAACTTTCTCAGCCTGTCTTCATAACGGGAGATGCTCCAGTCCCCTGATCATCCTCGTGGCCCTCCTCTGGACTTGTTCCATCAGTTCCATGTCGTTTTTATGTTGAGGACACCAGAACTGCACACAGTACTCCAGGTGCTACTTCTCTACAGATGTGCTGAAAAGTTTGTTTGTTGATATCCCAGTACCTATACGGGCAGGAATCGTGGAAAGAGAACCCAGTTTTGCAGTGGTGATTCTTGTGTTAGCTCTCATTATGCTGATACTGGTTCAGTCTTCCATAGATGCCTGTTCCGGCAATGGAGTGTAAACAAGTCTTAGCTCTTGTGGGAATTGGCACCTAGAAAACCATGCAGTAGTGAAGCAGGTTGATGTTCTATTTCAGTTTGGAGAATGTTATTAAGTGTACCTTATGATTGATGCCCAAAAGATGGTAATGTTTATCATTTATTTAGTAAATTTTAATAGAACCATTCAGACTTCTATGCAAGAGGCTCTCAGGTGTTCTGAGGTGTGGATAGCATAAGCTGTTCTTGCAAACAACAGTAAGTAGCTACTTGATGTATGGTAGTACTTTTTTTCTGGAAGAAATTGTTTTACATTCATACATAAAATATAATTTATATCCCTATTGAAATATTTGTACATGAATAAAGAAATTCTGATGTTAAAATTCCCACATGTAACAGCTAGCAGGAATGTGATTGCTCCCATTGCCAGCAGTTCTCCTAGAGAAAAGTTTTACGAGTATCCATCCCTGGCAGTGTTCAAGGCCAGATTGGATGAAGCATTGGGTGACATGGTTTAGTGTGAGGTGTCCCTGCTTATGGCAGGGGGGCTGGAACTAGATGATTTTAAGGTCCCTTCCAACCCTCACTATTCTGTGATTCTATGATCATATGCTTATGTAAGTCCTGTAGGTATGAGTGGTTGGTGGGGATTTTTACCATTAGATAGCACACAATATAATCCTAAGAGTATAGTCTTTAGATTTTTCTCATAACCTAATTGCAAGAAGTGCAGACAGGGAGAATTTACATAGATAATTTTTTTTTTGACAGCATCCTTTACAATTTTCCAACTGGGAATCCTGAAAACACAGGAAGATAAAATTAGACAAGCTGTGTTGGCAAGAAAGAATTATAATTCTGGTTGGGAGTTCTGGGGCATGCTGTCAAGGAATTTTTATTTTTTTTTTAAAGTATGTTTTTGTAGCTCTGTAGCTGTATACTTTGTTAAACAGAAATTATAAAAAACTTTGTCCTGTTGCTATCTCTTGCTTGAAAATGCAAGACTTGCAAGGAAGGAACAGAAATGCTACTGTGGGAACAAAATGGTTAAGCATGGAGATGGGAAGAAAAACTATGTATGTTTTTGAAGAATAAAGCTAAAGATTAGCTTTACTAAATAAGTAAGAAATCCAGCAAACCTCTTCCACTGGGAAAATCTGAAATATGATCACTATGAAAATTAGTACCATTCTCCTTTTATTTCTTTGTTCACCCTAAATTTTCTGAAACTCTTTTCTGCTTCTGAATGTGAAATAAATTGTTTTTCTCTTCTACTGCTTATTGTCTTCAAGAACAATAGAAATTAGAAATAATAATAAGGAATAAGAATTGAATATGACCTAAGTTACTGGTGTACTAGATTAGAAACTTGTTACATGTGGTGATAACACCCCGAACATCATCATTCATCATTTACTGATTAAGAGGGGATTTTAATCCCTTAAGATTTGGGTGTTTCAAGTTGTGATCACTGCAGTAAAAGTAGAAAAACACTGACCTCAGTTTCTTTTCTAGTCAGTTATCTGCTGCTTGTACCTTGTACGTAGTGGTAGCTCCTGCAGCTGTCCTCTCCCCCACCCCCAGTGTATGCAATTGTAACTTCTTGGGTAGAGTTAAAAAAAGGCAAATCTGTTCTTTATGCAACATCATGGGGTTTGCTGAGAAATTTACATTTGCACATGCATGAATATACCCATACACTTTTATAACCTTTCACTTTCATGGTTTTATGCACCAGCATAGCATTTCTTTTTGTAATGGACTTGAGGGCTGCCTTCTGTCCTAGACAATAAACAATGCTGCTTTCCATCACCATTTGATATGTTAATACATCAGGTAGTGTTTCAAGCTCTGGCCAACAGCCCACACTTTGTAATGAAGTAAAGTCAGCGAAATATATAAAAGCAATATATAACAAATAGAAACAAGAATTACTCCTTAGCAGAACGCTGTAAATAAAAATCATAAACCTCAAAAAACTGATAAGAAGTTGTAAAGACAGGGAAAATCTACATCTGGCTGGTTTGAGGACAATAGGAACTTTTTTTAGTATGTACTAGGAGTAAAGTATCAGGAATCACTAGAAAGGCCATGATAAATTTGATGATAGTGAAAAAGAAAAGGCAGCATACTGAATGGATGTATGCCCTGCATTTATAGAAGTGATATATTGTTGTCACATGAACATGACTCTACTTTGAAGTCTGTCATAACATATGGTCTGTAACATCCTCTTTGCTTACAGTTGAAAAGTGTCAAATCAGGCTGAGTAGCTTGTGCTCAGTAGTCTTCTGCGGGTAATTTTTAACACACCTTGGAAGGGCAGGTTTTTAACAGCTGAAGGTATATCTAGTAAAATGAAAAGTGTGTTGTTTAACTAAAATGAAGAGAGGTAGTGTTATTACTCTCCCCCACAGAATGTAAAGGGAAAAATACCTCTTACAGGGTACAGTTAACAAAGAACTACATATTTCTTACATAATACTAAATAATGCCTTTATGGAAAATTATTTTGTTCAACACATCTGATTTCCATTCTTCATTATGATTTCAATTCAGTGCAAGGATTTGATAATCTTAGACTTTTGTAAGGAGTCTGACATTGTGTCTCATGGTATTTTAATTTAAATACATCCCCATACAATATCTTTGGAAATGTTAAATGAATTTAAAATGGCTAGCTAGTAGTCTAAAAGAAAACTCCAAACCAACTCAAGTTGTCAATTGGGAATAATAAGTGAAATTGGTATTTAATAATGTGAAAGTAAATGTAAAATCATTGCTGTTAATGTCAACGTATGTTGCAAAGAATTTCCTGAGGAAAATAGTGTTAAGGACTCAATAGGCCATGCATATGGATCACTGTGCTTAAATCACTGCTTGCAGAAAATAAATCTTGTAAAGCTGAGAGTTATATATCAAGGAAACAATTTATGTTTCAAACTATATCCTCAGGCTGGAGAGACTGTCCTGGGAAACAGTGGCTGCGAACATCTTAACAGTCACAGTAGTCACAGTGAAAAGAAATAAAGGAGGTAGCTGTGCTTATGCGTATTGCAGCTCTAATATCATGTCCATTTTTCTTTCTGTTATAAAAATGGGTATTGATAAAACTGGAGAGGGTGCTGAAAAGCACCGAAAACATTAATCAGGTGCTGGAGAAGCCATACAAGAAAGGATTAAAAGATCATAATGTGATCATCTCAGCAAAAAAGAAGACTGAGATGAGTGGGTAAAAACAAGTATGATTGTGAACATTATTACACTTCGGTCTTTTGGTTTTTATCTTGAGTGCACTTATATTGTGTAGTGTAGACTTTTTTTCCCCCTCCAGTTTTTACACATTTATAATGACTGTTACTATGTTTACTACATTATTCCCAGCTTTTGAAAAACTAATGGAAGAAGTCATGGGTTAATGTATGGAGATAAGAATTCATCATCCTTAATCATGACTTAGATTACCACTTGTTAGAAATCAGCTGAAAATATTAAAGCCTGTAACTCTTTCTGGTTTAAAATTGACTTAATTTTTTGACCTTACAGGAAGAACCACACACAAAAGAACCATATCCTAAAACCTTTACATAATAGAGACTCCGATATGTAGTCTTACATTTATTTGGCTCTGCTAAGTGTCAGAGACACATTAAGATTCTTAGCCTAAGATCTATTTTATTAAGAACCAGTTCTCAGAATTAGACATCTGACACCTAATTAAGTTGCAGTTACAATCTGAAGTATATTTGGTAACTTTACTCCTTTTTCTTATGTGAGTATCAGTGAAAAAATAAAGAAAGCAACAACAAAACATCAAGTGTGCAGTGGCAGGAATTCAAATACTTAATATAATGCCTTGCCCATATTTTTGATCTAAAAGTTGAAAGTGCAGGCTCTGATTTGGTCACAAACAGGATGTTGTTGTTAGCTTAACTTTTCTACCTTAGTTCTGGCAAGCAAACCATCTGTATATAGGTGAGGGCTAGAGAGTTTGACTTCTGAGCAAAATGTTCAAATGCTTTGTGTATGTCTGTGTCTGCTGAGAAGGAGATGCAGTAGAGAGGGAGATGCAGTAGACTCAGTCTTTTCCTCTAAGGAAACTTCAGAGTTAGTTTAGTATGAGAAATGTGTTGCTATATTTTTCTGGGCAGAACTTTGGTTTTCTGTCTACTATGACCACTGTTTTTAAAACTGAAAATTTGTAGATGTGGCTGAAATTTGACTATGATGTACATGAAGTGGAAAGCAGAGATCTTTCTTCTTGGAGTAACTTTTCTATTGATGTGAAATTTACTGTCCACTGTTGCATGTTGTTCTTTGTATATGTGTCAAGTTTCAGATTCTCTTTTTCAGTCCTTGTGTTTGAAGTTTTCATGTGTGTTGCAACTGATACCAAATGCTACTGGGATGGTTACAATAAATATCCTACTGTGTTTTACATTTCAAGCACCATATTAAAAATGGTGCATGATTCAGAGTGCTTTACATGCTGTTATTTCAGCAGATAAGAAGAAACAGGCAAATCACAAATAAGTCTGTGGAATACAACCATTAGAGAAAATGAGAAGTCACAGATAAGGTTTAGCTTTGTGATAAAACTCTGTGGGGAAATTAAATAACAATACTTTTGTCTTTTATGTATTGCAAACAACAGTACTATTGTTTTTATGGTGTTTCAGTTTTGGAGTTTGCTTCTGGGTTTTTTTTAATGCATTAGTTGTTGCTCCTGTGCAAAACTGAATCTTTAGCAGACATTTTTATTTAGATTTTTTTTTAAGAAATAATTTTTCAGCATTTCTGCTACGAGCATTTGACTTTTAATCAAACACATATTTCTCTTTTCCTGACAACAGCTAATCCAGCACTTAAAGAAGACACTTTGGTTCTCAAGATTGGATCTGTGTCTATGGCTCCTCAAGCAGACAACCCTCTTAGTAGAGCTGTACTCAGAAAAGACATTTACCAGTAAGTGTTGGAGAGGGGGTTGGGTTTTCATATATGGTCTCAGAAAAATTCATTTTGGGAAAAGTTAATTGATCAATAAAATGGGTACGTGCAGCCTGTAAAAATACTTTTCACATACAATCTTTTGATATTCAAACCCAGGTTTTTCTGATTTTCTTCACTTGTGGGCTTTCAAACCCATTTAGACAAATCAAGTTCTTCTGTGAAGTGCTGATGAATACCAGAATTTAAATGTCAAGTCATTACAAAGCTTAAGCTCACAGATGAGAACATTTTAAGAGGCTTTCTTTTATTCAGCTATGACTAAGTTCACCTAAGAGACAAGGAAATTTTTTGCGACTACCCAAGTGCTCAGTAGCCATATAGTGTGAAAGAGATAGATCTTAATAATGTAAATGGTGAACATATATTCAAACTGTAGGATTCTTGATGTCATGTAGATCAAAGCTGAAAGGAACACAAACTTCTAAGGAACTCTTTCACAGTAAACACATTTTCTGTGAAAATGCCATGCTCTGGATTGTGTCACTAAGTATGTGCAAACCACACTAATCATATATAGGCAGCAAAACTGGTGAACATATGTAATCAACATGATAAAAGTAATATATGATCTTTAGTAGAGTTGGCACTGTTGCCAGACATGAAAGTACGGTTGCAAATAATACCAAGTGAGAAAAGTCACAGAAATACAGATGAACAAGTGTCTTATACTTCCCGTTGGTCTGTTTTTCAGATGTGGCAATATTTTTAACTACTTCATAGTGCTCTTCAATAGAAATTACAAACATCAAAATCTTTTCCCAGCAGTAAAACGTTTACTGCCTAGAAAATGACAGCAAGTTTTACTTTTTGTCAAGACTAGGATTTTTAGGAGACCATGAAGTATCTCCAGTTTCACTTTTGATCGCTTAGAAGTTGTAAGAAAGTCTTTTTCTTCTTATTCCCATGTGGAAACATTTAAACTAGTGTTTTTGCTTGTATGTTTAGTTATAGTAGTCAATATATATATATATATGTATATATATATGGGTTTTTTCCCCTTCCTTTGTTAAATGAGCACTGTATCTAATGTATTACTGAGCTTTCATGGAAGCCTGGCACCAACAACAGCTTTGGGTGTCAGGGCCTGATCCAACTGTCTGTGTGCCCACAGATAAGAGATCTTCCCAAGATTTTTACAGGCTTTACCTTTTTCTCCCATCTGATATCTGAACCAAGTGTAGGTTCCACTTCTCATAGTAACCAAAAATTTATGAGGAAAATCCCCAGTCATAAAGTGGAATCTGGAAGTTCCTGCTCCCTTTCCTGTCACCTAGAGGGGATCTGTGCAATGTTCCTTGTACACACACATTACAAATCAGTGAGTAAGCAACTGGAGGGGTGCAGTCTACCCCTAAAATCAATGAAGTTACTGCAGTTTATATCTTTGAGTATGATACCTTTGTAATTGTGACTTTACCTGTAATGCAGAAATCCATTGCTTTTCAAACCAGAAATAACTTAGTTCCTTAAAGGGTCTGATGGCCTTCTGCATTATGGGTCTCTGGACATAAATAAATACATAACTTTTCCTATCTAGATTTGTGCAGTGTATATTTGGCTTTCATAGTTTTATACAGTTACAATATGCTCCAGTCCTCCTTTAGAAATCAAGACATTAAATGAGTCAAGTAGAAATAAGCACTGGGCCACAGACATTTCTCATCTGACTGCTACTGACTTCTTTGTGACCAGTATCACAACATCATGCTTCCTGTATCTTTTTCTGAGTGATATCTGTCATTTTCAATAATTTCCTCTAACTGCTGCTGTCACCATTCTTCTAATTTCTCAGCAGCTGTCAAATGATTCAGTCTTATCTTTGTTCCTTTAATCATCCAATTACACTAGCTTTAGTGTTTTTAAAATACATTGGGCAGAGTGTCAAGTTTCTTTGCAGAGTTTTATGAGACAATATTGAAGTTGGTAGTGGGTGGTCTTTTGGTTTTGGGAAGAGGGTTACTATTTTGATCTGTTCAAGCAAGCTTCAATGCTTTTAAGCAATATAAATTAATATTTTTTAAGTAAATATATCAAGATTTAAGTTTGGAATCAAAGTCAGTGCATTTTCTAATTACATGTGTTTGTTTTTTTTTTAATTCAGAACATACTGTAGTTAAGGTTGAAGAAAGCCATTCATTTTCTTACATGGCAGTCACTGCTATTAGACCAATGGATTTGTGAGTGGAGTTATTTTCACCATTTTTCATTTTTTCTTTGGAAAATAAGATAAATACAAAAGTCTTTGTATTGTTAGGGCAGGGGACATGGTCTGCCTTCAATGAAAAAAAAAGGTGTCAGGGATATTTTTAACACATGGGCCTGATGTTAGTATTCGTTTCTCCAGATACAAGATTTCTTAACTTACACAGTATTTACCCCTTTTAACCTGCCCAGGGGAGATGGTACTAGATAGCAAAAATGTGTAACAGGCTAATATAGAGTGCTTAAAATTCAATTAGTGAAATGAGCAAACCCACACAATGTGTAACTCATGTATTCTGGTAAAAGATTTCGTAGTAAATACCAGCAGAGGTAGAAGTAGTACAATATGCAGCTTTGAAGACTCTAAAAGAACAAAGCATTACAGGAACCTGTTGATTACTGAAGGATTAGCTGCTACAACATTCTAATAATCCCAACATGTTGTCTTCTTTTTCCAGCCTCTCTTCTCCCCTAATTTGCTTCTTCTGCTTTTAATAGAATAAAAGAAAATAAATTATTGTCTGAACCACTGTCTTTACAGTGTTTCTGGAGTGGGGATACAAACTTAATTTGCAGTGTCACTTTGGTTTAGACAGTCTTCTGTTTAGGTCTGAAATACAACCACATGAAATTAATGTCACTTTTGTACTGTTTCATGAGAAAGAATTTTTGCTTCTCATTTAGAAGCTATTCTTCTAAGAAAGGCTGAGAAACATTTTCATGGATAAAGGCTGAATAGAATTCCCAAAAATATTTTGAAATTTTCCCATCAGTCTATGCAAAAAACCCCTGAATGTGCTCATGTATTGTTAACAGCATGCCAGTGCATGGAAGGTAAACCTGGAATGGCTGTGGGTCATACTAAACAAACCAGGCCACTTCTGGCATCTAAGCTGAAGTGACTCCATCTATGTCTTAGGAAAAATATCTTACTTGCTTAACTTTGAGAGAGAAATAAATTAAAAATGGAATGTTGAGAAAACCGTGTGCCTCAGAAGTTTGAGCACAAATGTTTTTTCAGGTGATTACTGAAAATTGGAAAGAAATGCATTGACATGGCAACTTCAGTTTTCTTACAGCATATAAAATCAGTCTAAAAATAACTGTTACCTCAAGTAGAAAACAGTTTAATTATGTAGTAAACAAAGATGCATATACCATACAGTAACTGTAGGTCCTCTCAAAGAAGTTGACACATTTTCAGCTGTTCACAGTAAGAGACAATTTTTCCTTTTCAGTTTTCCCCCTGTACCACTAAATCCTAGAAGTTGGTTTGTTTTAATGATTTTTCATGAACTTCTGAGTCTTAAACCCCAGCTAACGTATGCTTCTCTTCAAACAGAATTGTATGTTACCATCAAGAAACCGACAGTTCTGGAGCAGAACTCTTGTAGATACCAAAAGGGCTCAGGATGGGGAGCAGGGTAAAGGAGATGTTGGATAAAGATGCAAGTGAGGCAGTTCTGTAGCCTGTCTAAAGCAAGGGAAGAGCAGTTAATTGAAACTGAGAAGTTAGGTGGTCAAAGAAGTTTTTGCTAAGCAGTGAAGGGGAGAAACTTGTTTTCTTGGAATTAACTACTTGATCATATTAAACTTGGGATTTGGGAGGAGGGGATTGTTGCTTAGAGACAGCTCAGCAAGCTATAGAAAAACAAGGTGATGTGGTCATTTCCTGATGTAATCATGCTCTGCATGTTAGAACTTTTGAAGTGGCCAAATTAATGATCAGATACACTGTACAAGAGAGAGACAGGTCTAGCATTTTTGGGGAGGAAGAGTACTGAAATCAGATTATCTTAATGCTCCGATGGGGTGAAAGTCAGCTAGTTATTTGATCTCATACAATCATAGAATGGTTTGGGTTGGAAGGGACCTTAAAGATCATCTAGTTCTAACCCATGCACAGGCAGGGGCACCTGCCACCCATCCAACCTGGCCTTGAACACTGCCAGGGATGGGGCATCCACAGCTTCTCTGAGCAACCTGTGCCAGTGTCTCACTGCCCTCACAGTGAAGAATGTCTTCCTTATATCTAATCTAAATCTCTCTTCTTTCAGTTTAAAGCCGTTCCCCTGTTGTTGTGTCACTACAAGCCCTTGTGAAAAGTCCCTCCCCAGATTTCTTGTAGGACTCTTTGAAGTACTGGAAAGCTGCTTTAAGGTCTCCCCTTTTCTTTTCAGCTTTCTTCAGGCTGAACAACGGAAGCCCTCACAGTTTGTATTTGTAAGAGAGGTGCTCCTTCCCTCTGATCATCTTTGTGGCCCTCCTCTGGACTAGCTCCATCAGGTCCATGTCCCTCTTATGACAGAGATACCAGAACTGTATGAAGTACTCCAGGTGGGGTCTCACGAGAGCATTGTGAAGGGGGAGAACCACCTCACTTGACCTGCTGGTCAGCAGCTCAGAGAAAGTACATGAGAGGGAAATCTTATAAATACTGTAACTACAAGAAAAATGAAGCATCTCTTTGGAGACAAAAAGTTGAATTTCTCAGTCCTGGGCTCACTCTTGTTTTGCTCTGTGGTGTCTAGTAAGATAAAAATTCCAGCTGAAGTTTTTCTTTTTCCTTGAGATCTTTGTAAAACACTGTCATCTGTGGATTTCTTGATACGTAACATCAAAGGTATGCTTCTGTTACAGTGCTAGTGTTATGAAATTAGGAACTTAACTGTTTGCAACTACAAAGAGACTTGTCACAATTGAGGTGTTTGTAGCATTCTTCACCTAGGAGGACCTCAGTTAAGATTTCTTATTAGCAGTGAGCACTTCTTTAAAATATGAGAAAACCATCACAAGACCCAGCAATTATATGTCTCTGAAAAATAAGAGGAAGTAGATGCATGTCTCTGCTTAAATGTGAAGCAGCTCAAAGTACAAATTGAGATGATATTTAGTTCTATTTCTGTGTTGGAATAAGGGCCCTCTTATACTAAATACTGTGGAAATTGCCTGTTCAATTATGTAGGTAATTAGCATTGGCTGGTTTTGGCCTACTGTGATATGAAACATTAATTAATAGAATTTTAGGGAGTATCCATGAAGAGATGGAGTATAATATCGGTAATACAAAAACGAAACTGCTCACAAAAAGCACAGAGAATTCAGGCTGTTGGAAGGCTTTTGCTTATGAAGTCCAGAATATATATTGCTAAGCTATCATGTACCAGAGGTTTAGGTGAACTGAATCACAAGCTTTCCTCAACTTGGCCAGTAAAGAATCTAATTGTTGTCTATGCTCTGGATTCATCATTTTTGAGATCCAAGGATTTCATTCATGTCATACATCAAAGCTTAATAGTCCAGGTCTGAATGTTCCATGGTCATTTTCATGTGTAGATCTTTCATAGATCAAAGCATAAAGCTGTCCTTAGACTGTTTTCAATTTATGAATGTAAATGGAAATTCTTTAAACACCACCACCACCCCCATCTCCCCAGTCCTCCATCCTCCAAAAAAGAATTACATGGCAGAGTTTAATCATTAAAGGGTAGTTGTAAATTATTTATTCTTTATAAAACTTTTAATCCATACAAGTATTTTTTATTATAAATCTGTCTAATCTACTATGTTTTTAATTTTTGTAGTTTACTGTTTTCCATTGTTTAACTCTCAAACATTTACAAATAACAAAACAATACTATTTATCTTTAAGGACCTTTATCTAGAACATGCTTGTAATAATCATGTAATGTGCAGAATTAGTTAGCAAAAAAGGGAGTAATAAACGATCTTGTGTGTATGTGCTGATAGTGAGGGGAAGGAAAGAATGATGGAAGGAGTTTATGCAAGAAGCACATACATAGCCAGCAGTCCATGTGGAAATCTGTTTTTTCTTTCAAATGTGGTTTAGAAAATCAAATACTTTTCAAAACTTTTCAGCAGCACCCACATCTATAAGCATCTTCTCTTCAGAAATGTTTTTTGTACAGTATTAAATATCTGTGCACATGTTTATATTCAGAAAACTGTACTTTTAAATTATTGTTACAAAAAGCCTGGAGCCTATGAGAAAAGAGGTTAATTTTTGATGTTTTCCTTTTCAAGCCAATTAACAGCTAAAAAAAGTAATCTTTTTTGCATAGAAGTTTTAGTATTAGGATAACTAAATGTTTCCCAGAATGTGGACCTAATATGAATAATTTCCTTTGAAGAGTTGGTTATTTTATAAAGGTTATAATAAAACTTATTTTCCATGCTTCATTGAAACTTATTTGGTAGGTAAAAAAGGAATTAGCTAATGCTGATTTGAGTTTCTTTATTTTTCCTTGAATAATGACAACAAAGATAATCAGTGAATCATCTTATTAAAATGTGCATATGTACCACAAGAAGTTGGAAAAAATAGAAGTTACAATGCATTATAAAATCTCTATTGCAGTTTCTTCTTTAATTTCAAAATGGATAAACTGCAGAGGTTTTCCTATTACATAGGAAAAAAAAATGTTAGTATTTCAAGGAGAGGTTTTTCTGTTCTTGTGTAGAAGTTGTGAAACAGGGTCACATTGGCACCATGTTCAGTTTTTCCTGTGTTAAGGCAAAGAAATTGTAACAGTGACTATTTTAAACGTAATCCTGTAATTTATTTTCTGATTTTTCTGACTTTAGACCAGGATGGGGGTTTTATTCCTCAAGATGTGTCATCTTTTTGTTTGTTTGTTTTTAACAGGATTCTCTCTCCATTTAATTTGGATTTTGCATTTTGGTTTTTTTTTTTTTTTTTTTTTAACGGGGTTCTTTTTTTTTTTTTTTTGTTTTTTAAAGGTTTTTTTCTCTTTTTAATTGTGATTTTTCATTTTGGTTTTTTTTTTTTTTTTCTTTTTTTTTTTTTTTTTTTAACGGGGTTCTTTTTTTTTTTTTTTTGTTTTTTTTTTTTTTTTCATTTAATAATCTTTAGCTTTATCATATGAAATAGCAAGTTCTAAATATTGCCGTTTGCTGTTGTACCTGAACCCACGGGGTTTTTAGCATAATAACCTTAAGAATGTCATCCTTATCTTCTGTAAGTAAGCTATACCTCTCTCTGGAACAGGGCTTGGAAGAAGTCTTTTCCTTCCTTACATTTTTCTTTTCTTCTATCTTTAGCAGAGGGGGGAATAAAAGTCTGCTTGAACCTTTCGCCCAGTAAAATATTCATATATATGGATAGCATTACATGGAAACACCATTCCTAATTAACATTGGCATGTTTGAAGCTATAGCAGCAGTTATTAATTTAAAACCCTCAGTGGAAACTAATTGTAAAATAACAGCTGGAACTGCCCATTTAGTTTCAGAAATGTAGCAAAGTTAATTACCAAATACCAAAAGCTATTTAAAGCTGAATTTATATTCAGAATTCAACTTTTAAGATGTTCGGCTTTAACTATCAATCTTATTTTTCCTATAATTTTCAATTTTACTGGAATCTACAATAATATAGAACAAATTTGCCTAAATGCTTATATTTGAAATACATTCCTCAGACTATGACAGTCAAAATAAATTTCATAATAAGCATTTCTGCAACTTTTTTCTTTAATTCTTCAGTTTAATCACTGTGTGCTCAGTACACATACCCACTTTACATTTTTTCCTTTCACTTAGTACTGAATTTGATTCTTACAGTAATTGTTAATTTCTTCATGCAGTTCTTTAAGCAAAAAGAAATATGTTTTATAGAAACATTCCTATCAAAAACTACTGGCAATACTGTGTCATTTTAACCATCCATTTGTTTGTTAATCAAAGCAGCTCTTTTTGAAACCTTATTAAACATGTCAGGAAAAATACTAAATAGGTCAGGAAAAAAAGTAAATGGCAGTTATAAAGGAATTATAATTCATTCAAACAGAGCAAAGTTGAAGTATGTAAAATTGTCAGAGTTATTTTTTGAAGTCTAGTAACTCTCAAACAATGTATGTGTTTAAAAAAAAATTTAATATTAAAAATAGCATCCCTCCTTAATGATATATTTTGGTTTGGGAACTTAATATGCATTCTATCTGTGAAGTTCTTCCTTTCAGTTGGCACACAGCTTCTGACTTGGCTGAGTTATTTGCACAACCGTGTTTACCTTAGCAGCATCTCAGCCCTTGGTGAGGAGAAGTGAGGGGGAATTAAATTAGTTTTTATGGAGATTATCATAGAGATGTGTTTATGTGTCCCCAAGAGTCATGCTTTAGAGTTAGGCAGAGATTTTGAAGTGCACCTTCATAGATCTCTCAGATTCCTTCAAGTTTGACCTGGAAGTTCATGGGAACATGCTCATGTGTTTGGGAGGGACTCTTAAGTAGTGAGGCATGGTAAGGATAACCCCACCTTGTGGAGGTGCCTGTTCTTTAGCAGTGCAGGGCAGTGCAGCAGTCTTCCGTGGCCACATATACCAGTTCCAGATCAGTGCCTGGCTAGCTATGACTGACTTGCACTCACATTTCAGTGGGTGAATATCATAGAATCATAGAATAGTTAGGGTTGGAAAGGACCTTAAGATCATCTAGTTCCAACCCCCCTGCCATAAGCAGGGACATCTCACACTAAACCATGCCACACAAGGCTTCGTCCAACCTGGCCTTGAATACCGCGAGGGATGGAGCACTCACAACCTCCCTGGGCAACCCATGATGATAACCACATGTTCAGGCCTTGTTTTGGCTGTTTGCCTCACTCTAGACCATTTGCAAAGAGGTGAAGGAATGGAAGTACAGTGAAGATCTCAGTGCTCCAGGCAACCATGGTTTTTCTGGTAAAGCTTTTGAGCTTACAATGTGGTTATGACTGTTTCATTATTCAGGTGTAGTTCATTCTAAACACATATGATTTAAAACTAAATTGGAAATAAGTTTTCAGCCTGCCTTTAAACTGGGCTGTGTGTTCAGGTCTTGAAATTCACAGCTCAGTCAGTTCAGCTGTGAACTTGTGAGGGCATGAGAGAAGCATCACTTCAAAAACAGAGGCTACAAAGTGTTAAAATACTATATTTTGTATGATTTATTGTAGCATGTACTCCATGTCTTTGTTTAATAAAGATGCCATCATTTAACAGCTTAAGGTCAGAAGTAAATAGCAGTTGTAAAGTAAAACTTTCACAAGGGCACTGCTTACTCTGTTGTGGTAGTGTGCTATACTTTGTTCTAAAAAAGGTTTCTCAGCTGCGGGTGATATTAACTACTGTATGTTCTGCAAAGTCAAAGCTAAGTTAAAGATACACAGCAGCCTGAACTCAGAGTTTCCTTGGTCTTCTGATATTTCTTTGCTGTTTCAAATACTGGTTTAACACAGTTAATTAGCATTTGCTGTGTGGTATGTATGGAACTTGACATGTGAAGTTCATACAGTTTTCGGTTTTGAAATCTGTTGGATTCAAAAATCTGTTTGAAATGTTTTTGTGACTGAGTGGAGGAGAGATTAGGGCTTCCTTTTTACTGGTTTGGGGTACTGTTTAACATAGTTTTTTCTATTTCTTTTTTAAAAAAGGCAGTCCTGGCTGTGATGAAGCCTATTTGCTATTATAGTGGACCAATTAAAATCAAGCAAATCAACAAAAAATGTTTTTTTTTATTAGCTTTAAATATTTAAAACTTGTTATTGTGTTCTGTTATCATTTTACATACTGAAACACTCATGATTTTGAACTACTTGCCTTAATGTTTCCTAATCTTTACATGATGAATTGTTGTTAAGCATAGGGGTTTTTATTCAGACCTTAAGGTTATTGCAGTTCTTGTTATCTTCTCCCTAGAAAGAGTCATTTCTTCTCTTTTCTGTTTCATAACCTTTTGCACATTTAAAATGAACACCTCAGAAATCTCATGTCTCTTTCTCTTCAATCAGCACCAAAACACGCCACCTTCATTGAAATCAGGTTTTGTAACTATTTGCTTCCCTGGACTTTAATAATGGTCCTCCCTCTCTCCCATTTGAAAATATTTTTGAACCTGTTACTTTTCCACAAAATTAATTCCGAATTTACCATGGTGGAGAGAGGACATGTCACATGTTTTAAGAGCTCCTTGAGTTAGAGAAGTCAGCTAACCCTTCTGCACCAAAGCAAGTGATGTGCAGACTGGCCATGTCCAGTGAAGGGGCTAAAGGAATAAGGCATGGCCCTCTCTTTCCTTGTGTGTGTCAGCCCAGAGTGGGGTGGATATAAATGTTGCTTTTTAATGTTATTTTAGCCATGGTGTTCCTTGAGGAGTAAAAGTGGCACCTTGGTTACAAATCTAAACTCAAGCTGTTCTAAAACCTTCTCTGTGCAACTCCATGGTGTTGCTGGTAGTACTTGTGTATATTGTGCTGGCTGAGGGAGCTGAAAGAGCTGAAAAATTCTGGGGCATCAGGTAATTTTTTTCAGTCAGGTCATTGCCCTGAGCTTGTTTATTGTATAGGCACACAAAGATTAGCAAAAAAATAGTATTGCAGCAGCCTGGATTTGAATCGGCTTCTTATGCCATCATGCTTTGGGCTTTTGAAGCGCAGTACAGAATCTGACACTATGAACTAAGAATTTTAATAAAATTCTCAGATTCAGCATTAACATTATTAAACAGAATGTAACAGTTTAAAAAGGTAAGCAAAAAAAAAAAAAAAAAAAAAAAAAAAAAAAAAAAAAAA
>NDXB01000932.1:42725-55588 GCA_002631895.1 Agapornis roseicollis
AAAATTCTCAAGCATTAACATTATTAAACAGAATGTAACAGTTTAAAAAGGTAAGAAAAAAAAAAAAAAGGCACAGAGACAAAGACATTAAATACCATTTAAAAATCCCAGGATACATTGCACAGTTTACATACTGAGCAATATGAATGCAATGAAAAATATTTCAGGTAAGCTGTAAAACTGGAAAATAAAAGGTAATCTGAAAGCTGGAGTAATTTTTTTTAATGTGAGTTCTGTTGTATGTTTCATATTGTAAAGCAACATTATTGAAGATTTTACATTTCTTCTTTCACGTTACATCACTTTAATTTTTCTTTTCTCTAAATAACTAGCTTTATAGTCTGCCTGTTAGTGGGGAGAACAGTGAATGAGGGGAGGTGTTTGACTTTCTGTTAATGTGGGAGAAAATAATTAGTTAATCCTTAGGAATTAATGCCATTTTAAGAGTTGGAGTGCTTCCCCTGTACAAGTTACTTAAGTATTGTTCAGTTACTTTACACAAACTCCTAATAGTTTCTTCCCAGGGTTTCCTTTGCTGATTCTTAAAATAAATTATTGAATTTATGTATCAAGATTACTTTTCAGTAACAAATGTTCCCAATAGTAAAAATTAACATCCAAAAGTCTTCCCTGTCATAAGAAATTTCTCCTAAAATAATTTGGTAAAGCTTTAAAAAAGTTACTATTCTATGCAGTTTTCTTCTTAACTGTTTGTGAGTAAATATAATTTGGTTTCATCAAATGTTTTGTTTGTTGAAAAGCATTTTCCAGTAATATATAAAGCAGATGTTTTTACTTTGTAGCATTTTTTACTATAACAGGATCTCAAGGTAAATATAATGCAAGTTGTGTGCTTCTGTTACTGGGAAAACAATATCCCATTTGTAATGAGACATTTGTTAACTTCTGTATACAGATTGTGGTTCATTCCATAAATGTTTGTGGGTTCTCTGATGTCCCTCACAGGGTTTTATCTATGACAAATTCATACCACAGTTCTTAAACTACTTTTTGGATAGAAGATTTCTTTCTTTTGCAAAACTGTTTGCCAGTGTCTCTTTGCCATTTAATGTTTTTGAGTATTACTAATTCATTTCTCAATTATTTAACAAAAAGGATTATCAGAAATGTACAGAATAGTTACATGTTATTTGGACATATTTCTGTATGGGATGCTATTCAAAATTCCCATGGCAAAATTAAGCCCTTGTTACTGTTATCCTGAATAAATTAAATTTTATTGTTTAAGTGAGTATGCATCCTTGCCCTTACTAATTTTTCAAGGTAGCTTAGCATTCAGCCACCTTACGTACAGTCAGAAGTTACGCTTAATGTTTCTTGTGTTTAAGGTTTCACTGTGCGCACTATATATCACCCATTATTTACAGCAGCATAATTGCTCCAGCTGATTATGCTGCAGTAAAAAAAAGAAAGAAAAAAGGAAACAGATTAAAACCAGTTTAAAACATTATATACGGTGCTTATGTTGAGTTTCAAAATATTTTTATTTTTTCCTTAAAGATCTGAATCCATCACTACTATTTTTTTTCTTTTAGGACTGGTTCATATTCTTACGGTGCTTATTAGCTGTAGGACACAAGGTTATATGTAGTATTTTTCAGCCTCTAAGGACATTTTTCATGCCCTCTGATGCTTTTTGTTGTTAGGGGTTTTTTCCTGTGAGAAGGCAATGGCTAACACTGGTATGTTAATGGCAAACACAAGTGCCTGTTGAGAGTAATAAAATACAGAGACACTTATCAGGCATCTCCATAGAGATGATGATTCAATGTCAGTGGTTGGCATAAATCACAAATACTCCATTTTCTAGCATGATAGTCTGTGTTCTCCCGAAATGAAAAATAAACAAGTGTGGAGGTGGTACATATAGAATGTAGGAGTATCTATACATAGATGCATCCTGTAAATGTAGGGCAGGGACAGAACAGATTTGAACTCTTCCTGATAACCAAAGTTATTTAACTATTGAATAGTATCATTTAATTTTTCTGTGTCACAGTTTTTCAAGGAACAGGAAGAAGCTTGCAGATTAGCAAATCCACCTGCAAAGCAAATCTGGTTATGTTTCCCAGTTTAAGTTTGGCTATGTGTGTGTATTATATTCAGGAAAAATTCAGAGGGATGAAATTCTCTAGTATGTGTTGATTCAGACTTTCTTTCAATACACTTTATTCTTCAGAAAGCATTCAGTGGTTGATTTTCCATGTTCTTGGCATAATCAAAAAATGCCTGGTATATTATGTAACAAGTGTTGTACAAGTTGCTTTCTAAAAATAATTTTTAAAACCTACATATTGTATTCTTTACACATTGCAGCTCATAAAAATTTTAAGGCACTTTAGTAAACTGGACTCAAACTAACCACAGATGATAGAATTTGCTGTTTCCCAAATGGGCAGCGTAGGGAGCTGGGTATTTGTGTGTGTTAGTATCTGTGTAGTGTCCTTGCATGGTTTTGTTTAGCTCCAGGCAGAAAGCAACACTCTTGAGTTTTCTTCATACCCAGTGCTGTTTCTATGCTTTGGGTGCCTCATGGAGTAGATTGAAGTACTTGACATTGGAATTTGTAGTTTTCATGGTCAGTGTGAATACACAGGGATATTTTGAGTTTATGAGGATGATTCTTGCCAGGTTTTGCCCTCTAAGTAGAGATTACTTAAAACCTCTGTTAAAAAGCATCTCTAACAAGCTCTATTTACAGGCTGAATAGTAGGCTTTATCAAATTTAGTGTGCAGGCTTTAATGCTTACAAAAACAGTGGTGTATGTTATGGCTTCCTATGACACAATGTAGGTTTCTAAGCGTATGTTGTCTCCTGACACTAAAAGTTACCTGAACAACAGTTTAAAATGAGTGAGAATCCTCTTGAGTTTGATCTCTGCCAATTTTCTCATGTCCTTTACTTGTTCTTTCTAGTTCTCCCAAGATTTTTATGTCTTTTATACTTTTTGTCCTAACAATGAGTTTTGAGGTCGATTTCCTAACAGGTTTAATTTGTTCTGTTCTTTATCTTCTAAAGTGTATTCTAAATATATTAAAAAGCCTTTACAGAAATAACCCCTTTAAAGTGGTGCATCTGTGTGCATGTAGAAGTATGCTTTCACAAAGTTCAATATATTGGTATCACAATTTAAGATTTAGCAATATAGAATGCTTTTTTTTAACCATTTATTTTTCATTAAAGAAGAAGCTAAAGGATCCAGTCAGTTCAATCTGAAATAATTATTTGTAAATTTAAGTTGCAGTAACTGTATTTAATAATAAGGAATTAGTGGGCTTAAAACTGTAAGTATGGGACTCAAAATGTGTGGCTTGTAGTCATAGCTTTGTTACAGACTTTAAGATGATAATACATGCATCAGGACTTCCTTGTAAACTGAGCTTTCAAGCAGATCTCTCTTGAAGTTCTGCTGCATCCTTCCATATCTTCTGCATGCTTCATGAAATTAATTGAAGAAGTTTGGGAAAAGAATTAGTCCTTTCAGTGATTTGCAGATACTCGTCAATAGCTTTAGTCTCTTGCTTTTTGTAGAAAGCCTCCCTAGATTAGATAGAGTCTTGCATCTGGGGAAGAACAACCCCATGTACCAGTACAGGTTAGGGGTTGACCTGCTGGGAAGTAGTGAAGGGGAAAGGGACATGGGGGTCCTGGTGGATGGGAGGATGACCATGAGCCATCAATGTGCCCCTGTGGCCAAGAAGGCCAATGGCATCCTAGGGTGCATTAGAAAGGGTGTGGTTAGTAGGTCAAGAGAGGTTCTCCTCCCCCTCTACTCTGCCTTGGTGAGGCTGCATCTGGAATCTTGTGTCCAGTTCTGGGCCCCTCAGTTCAAGAAGGACAGGGAATTGCTTGAAAGAGTCCAGCGCAGAGCCACAAAGATGATGAAGGGAGTGGAACATCCCCCTTATGAGAAGAGGCTGAGGGAGCTGGGCCTCTCTAGCCTGGAGGAGACTGGGGGGTGACCTCATCAATGTTTACAAATATGTAAAGGGTGAGTGTCAGGATGATGGAGTTAGGTTCTTTTCAGTGATGTGCAGTGATAGGACAAGGGGCAATGGGTGTAAACTGGAGCATAGGAGGTTCCATGTGAACATCAGGAGAAACTTCTTTACTGTGAGAGTGAAAGAGCACTGGAACAGGTTGCCCAGGGGGGTTGTGGAGTCTCCTATGTTGGAGATATTCAAGGCCCGCCTGGACAAGTTCCTGTGTGATATAATTTAGGTTACCCTGCTCTCGCAGGGGGGTTGGACTAGATGATCTCTCGAGGTCCCTTCTAACCCTTAGGATTCTGTGATTTCTCTGTGGAAGTTTTCACCCATTGTTGAAGTTCTTAGTTCTTGAAAACTTTCTCTAATGGTTGTAAGTCAATGAGAATGTTCTTGATTTCTAGTTGTGACTCACAGAGTTTTTGAGAACTGCACTTATTATGCAGGCATGCCTCTGAAGAGGAGACTGGCAAATATCAAACAAAGTTGATTTTCACGTATGCATCAGTATCTTGAGAAATCAGTTGATTTACAACTTGAACTAGGAGAAAAGTAGAAAAAGAATGAATATCTGTGAAAATATTGTTCTATCATGAAAAAATTCAGCATTCAGGCAGATCTGGATTTCTCAAGTAGCTAATTGTGTTTTGACAGGAAATTTATAATCTTCTGAATTGGGTAATCAGTCACTTGGTTTTTACTTCCTTTCCTAAAGTTCTCTGGAGAAAATGTGAAATACGCATTATTCAGTGTATATCTTACTTCATTATGAACAAGAATAATTTCTGACTTTTCCAGTCCTAAGAATCACTGAGAATAAATTAAGAAATTTATTTACATTTTTTTGTTACCTTTTTTTCCCCTCTTCAAAAGTGTATTTAGAAGTAAACTACCCTTCAATATGTCTTGTTAGGTATGGATTCATGCTGAATTTGGAAATGCTATTAATAATAGTATAATGGGGCTTTAAGGAAGACAAAATACTGGTTTTGGCATGAAAGGTAATATATTTCATAATGAGTATAGACTGGGTTTTCTACTGGGGCAGTTTCCCAGTGATATTTAAAGGAAAAAGCAATGCAAGGACTTCAGAGAAGAAGAATTAGAGGTAATTTTTAAAGACCTTGTTATTGACGTATTTTAAAATATCCTATACAGTGTTTTAAAAATGGTTCCATCTTGCTATTATTAATACAGTAATTCTGCAAAAAGAAAATACAAGTGGAAAATGCATCTTGAGAAACTGATTTAATCGGTGCCAAAGATAAAATTAAAGTAAGGTTAAATTAACTTTCCAAGTAAATTGACTTGGAAAGTTAAACATTCATGTTTTAGAGTAGTTTCTTGTTGTATTATCTGTGCTATAAACATCATCTATTACAAATACACACATCCTGAAAATATGCATCACTACATATTGTTTAATATAAAGGAAAATTTATTTCTGTTCTACTTTGTATAGAATTTGACTGATGTCCAGGTGTGAGTTTGATATACTGACACAACAACAAAAAGAAATCTTGTCCCATGTCAGCTTATCAAACACTATGGACAGCATGTCTTCTAGCTTGTGCCACTCTACCAGATTGTACCACATCACTGAAAGAAATTCCATGCATCAAATATGAAGACTGTTCAGTGAAACTCAACCTCAATATTTCCAGATGAATTTATACAACATCTGAAAAGCCTGAGGTATTGTAACACAAAACTAGGTTAATCAGTTAAAATAAAGTAAAATACAGGATGAAAACAATAGGGAAAAATCACATTATTTACCTTAGCTCTGTTGTAAACCAAGTACACATGAAATATTTGAAAAATCAAAAGAAGAGATCTTTCATTGCCGAACAGTGTAAAATTTTGAGATAAAATTATTTCTACCATGAAACAAAAGCATTAAAAATTATGGTTATATTGTATTTTGGCATTTTTGCTAACCCCCACCCCAGATTTCCACTCCACCCACTTAAGCTCTTCAAGCTCTCTTCTCACTGACTCTGTTTAAGGAAACTCTTCTCTGCTTGTTTTTTCTAGACGCATTTGGCATCCAAAAAGATCATACAGACCTTCTTTTGGAATTGTGCATACTTATCATTTATACAGTCTGTCAACTGTATATTTATACTATGCTCCCTGAATTTTATTGAATGCTTCAAAGCTATAATGATATTTCTCAAACTGTCTAAACATTATACAGTATAAAAATAAAAAACTGATCTTTGAAGGTTCAGGCTTGCTCATGCTGTTATTTTTGCTGAGGAATTTAAACAATAAAATTACAAAAGTAATTAAACAGATGACATCTACATGCACAGCTGCAAACTTCAGCTTTGTTTCTTTTTATGTTTTTTTTTTTGAGAGAGAGGGAGACTGGAATTACTTTATAGTTTACCATAGCATACCTTATCATCATAGGGATCATTCATACTGTCTTCCAGATACAACTCTGGAAAACAAATGCGCTGACGAAGTTCTTCAGCTTCTTTGCAGGCAGTTACTGTTCCAAAGCCTTTGGAGCAGGGGGCTACTTCTAAGTGTCTGATCACCTCACAGGATATGTAGAGCATTTCCTGCCCATAGGACTAGAGGAAGGAAGCATACGGCCAAAATGTTTGATGTGTGATCTACTGTGATTCTTTTCATGTGTTTAGTAGCTTTTAAATGATCAGTGTAGTGCTACCAATCCTGACCTTGGTGTAGTCCAGTTCACTAAAATCTGACCTTCCTAAATGGGTAGCAAATGGAATTATAGTAAAACTCACCTGGCACCAGTGCTGTAATTAATGGGTTCAGGGGGGTGTTGTGTTGTTATTTTTAACTCTGAATATGTACCTATTAGGTTGCAAAGTAAGTATTTTATCTTGATAGAAAATTTCAATAGTTAATTTTTATACATATTTTTATCTATTTGCATTCTTATAGCGCTGTATATCAGATGATCTCAAAATGTTTTCTATTCAATTAATCATATTCACAACATCATTTTGGCTTTGTGCCTGCAATACATATGAGTAAACTGTTGAAGAAGTTGATTTTGCTGCTTAGTCACATAATAAGCAAGTTTAGAGAGAATAGGAATGAAATCTGCCACTTCTGTTTTCTTTTGTCATGTTCTTCTAGCCTTACAGAGAGGGAAACATGTCCTGCAGGCCCTCAGGAGGTCTGCCCTTGTCTCAAACCTTCTTGTGCACAGTATATGAAGACCTGACAGATTTAGACGTGACAGACCTTCAACTTGTCCATGCATCCAGTTAGATTTGTCACCTCAAGTTCTGACCAGGTTCCTTTTGAGACCGCATCAGATAAATGTGCAAAGTAGGCACAAACCACTGAATTCAGTTTTCCAAATTTCTTCTTCTCTATGTTCAAAACCAAATTTGCTTTCTCTTGCATTATGATAGCTCAGTGAAAATCAGACCTTTTTAAAATGGTTTTGCGTGAAAGTAAATATCTGTATGACTCAATAGTAGCAGTTGATAAAACTGGTCAAATAAAGGGCACAGAGTGGTTAGCCAAAAGAACTGTTGTGTTTTACATCACCTGCTGAAAGGTTCAGGTGGGATAGTGAAGTTACTTACAGAAGGAGGAAGCAATTGAAATCATAACCAAGCAATTGAAATCATAACCCCTATGATACATTTGAACGGTAAAACAGTGTTTATGCTAGGGGTAAAAAAGTAATGAATTTGGCTTACTCTGTTACCCTGGTTTTATTTGCCACAAGGATTTTGAAAGCTGAAGAGTTCCTACACAGCATGTATGCTTAAGATTAGGCCAATTCTGTTGTGGTTTGACTGACTTTCAACCTCCTAGGAAGTATACAACTAATAAATTGGTGGCATACTTAGGAAAATAGTTGATATGGAAAACCAGAAATTACTGTTAATGTAAATGACTGTATGTATATAATTTTTTTTGGGAAGGAAATTTTGATCCTTGTATAAAACTGGCTGAATATACTTCCTGAAAGCAATAATTGGATTAGTTGAAACATCGAGGCATTGGTAACTAATTCTCGTATTTTATGCACATGCGTAAAATGTGTATCTTTAAAAATCTCTAGAAACAGAAATTTTTTGCTTGGGTTTCAATGGTGTATCTAAAAGATTGGGGGAAGAGTTTTGTACTGTATATAGGAGATCGTTGATAGTAGAGAGGGAAGAAGAGAATGAAAAAGAAGAGCATGAAAATACAGGTTTTATGCTAGTGGGAAAGTATTAGGCTGTGATAACCCAAATCAGTACAAACAGGCAGTCCTTGAGAGTCTATAGAATTGATTGGATTGAATAAGAAAAGCTCTGATGGACAGATAAACCTTATATCAGCAATGCAATACACTAGTACCTTGTGTCTGAATGGTACCTTTGTGTATTTTGCTGCATCTAAATATGTGTGTCAAAGACTGACTTCATTCTGATTTGTATTTAAAAAAGTTAATTTATGAGAGGGAGAAATCCAGTGTCAAAATGATGAGTGTCAGGTTGGTGCTCACAGCTACATTTTGCTCTAAAAATTTGTTTCGCAAGGTCGTGGTTGTGCTGAGCAAGCCTCAGGAATATAGTGCTAGATGCAGGTTAATGTATGTTATTAAACGCTTATGAAAAAAGAAATGGAAAGTATTCTTTGTGCTTAAGTGCAGGAGAGAAGCATTCATTATGCAGGTGAAATTAGTCTCATATTCTGTATTTTAAGTACTTCATTACATTACATACTTCATTAGATACTTCGTACTTCATTGCATTACATACTTTCATTGCATTTCATTACATACTTCATAGATTTCATATTGTAAGTACTTTTTTTCTTTATTTTCAGTAATATTTAAAAGAAACCCATAATATTTACTTGTATTAGAAAAAGCATGTGAATAGTCACTGTGTCATACAATAATCTGTTGGGCTTTTTTGCGTGTTTTGTTTTTTAAAGAATTGCATTCAAATTGATGAAATAATGCCTAGAAAGAATAATAAACGATGCAGTTGTTGTGGTTAGATCTCTCTATGTGGAAAGTTGACAAATACATTCTTGAGTTTTAAGAAACCACATTTAATTTTGAAATAGCTCCACTGACATGACAGATTTTCAGTGTATTTCTGCTAAGCATTTAAGGAAGCTAACTGAACAATGCCAGTACACTGCCTCACCAGGAATGATGTGATCAAAACAGTTTTCCTGACATTCACATGACTCTGTGGGTAGATACGATTAATTACTGAATTTTCTTAATTGCTAGCATACTCCGTTAGTGACAATGCAGTGGTATTATGTTTGGATTTGGGCAGCATTGGGATTGCACCTTGAAATTGATTGCATACCTGTACTTGTAGGTCATGTGCAGTGCATGCATCATAGGTTGAGATGTGCTGCTTTAAACCTTATTTATTATTTGCTTGTTAGCATCAATAATTAACCAAACTGCAGAATTATTAAATTCTCTGTGAAAAAAGCAGTTATATACTAAATAACTATTCTGGCATAAGACAACAACCTAAAGCGGAACAGTAGATTGGATAGCATCTGCAAATAAGAAGCTTAAACTTCACTCAGATGTATGCAATCAATAAAAATAGACTGAAATTTGATGCAATCAGAGATTCAAAGCAAGTAATAACTAAGATACCCTTTGTTGTAGTTTGAACCCATCCAGGCAGCACGTTCACTCACTTAACACCCCCCCCCCCTTCTGGCCCTCCCCTCTTTCCTCCCTGCTCCCGGGGGAGCCGAAGAACTCCCACTGGTCAGATAACAACAGTCCAGTAACCAAGGTACAACACAAATCACTATCGCTATCACCAATAATAATAACAACGACAAGGAAAACAAGGGAGAGGGTACGATACCACCAGCCAAAAACGAGCCCGACCGGGAAGTTCCCCCTCCTTCTGGGTAACTCCCAGTTACCTCCTGGGCATGACGTGCTATGGTATGGAATACCTCTTTGGTCAGTTTGGGTTCTGTCCCTCCTTCCTCCCGGCCCCCCTTCTCCCCGACAGAGCATGAGGCTCACAGAGTCCTCGGTCAGGGGAAACATCGCTCAGCAACAACCAAAAACATCGGCCTTATCAGCCTTGTTCCCAGGTTAAGTCAAAACACCAGCTACTAAAGAGGAGAAAAACTGACTGCAACTGATGAACCCAGGACACCCTTATTCCCTTGTTTTAAAAAACAGTGACTAGTTCAGTTGTGTATTTTTATTATAATATCAAGTGAGCAGTGCACATAAAGCTGTATTGTTTCCAGCATAGAAAAGGCAGGATAATTTGGGGGGAAATTTACTAGTGCTTATTAGCAAAAGACAAACGCTAGTAGGAGACTGCTCTGGTATTGGTAAAACCAAATGGTTTCACCAGCTTCCACTCATTCAGTAGTTCTTGAATGCTTTGTTGAAGTTGGGCATAACTATTTCCCAGGCTCAGCTCAAGATCAGAATATTTCATAAAATCTCATCTAGTAGAATTTAGAATAATCCACAAGTAATGTGGTTCACTCAAAAATGCTTTTTCCTCACTTGTGTTTTAATAACAAAGAACTGTACTGAAATTCCACGTTAAAAAGATCCATCGTCTTGGAATTTTCTTTTTAATTTTTATTCTTTAATAAATTTGAATACTGCAACAGTTGTCTCACAACAAATTTGTTTATGATACTGGTACCTTGCTGTCTGTTTGATGACTTGAGTGTGACATCCTCTATCTATTCAGTAGATACGAATTAATCTTGCTTCCCCTTAAGGCTGCTCATATGAACCTGGTTGAAAGTGCAGTAAATTTGGTGGGTTGAAGTCATATCAATTTTGGTGGCTCTGGCTAAATTTTGAAATATATTTATTCACATACTCCCACTGAATTCCATAGGAAATAGGCAGCTGGATGCTTCTGAAGATCTGGGCTTAAAATAAAGCTTATTTGTAATGAAGAATGACAAAATTGATGCCTTACTTTTCTTAATTTTGTATCTTAATGTGTATCTGATTGGTCTGATTTTGACCTTTGCTGCTGATTTTTTTTTCTTTTTTTTAATTTTTTTTTCCCCTTTGGCATTACAGGAAAGCACTGAATCTAGGAATACTTCGAGACCCTGGATCAGAGGTTGAAGACAGACAGTACCAAATAGATCTTCAATCTATAAACATTGGTACTGCTCATTGGAATCAGTTGAAACCAGAGAAGGAAAATGGAAAAGGAGGGGTTTTGACAGAGAGTGAAAGAAATTCTCAAAATCCAGCACTTGAATGGAACATGGCCAGCAGGTAAGAAGGTTTTTTTAATTTATTCTTTTCTAGAATTACATAGCACAAACACTGCAGGTACCATTTGAGCATATCTGAATCAAATAATTCTGTATTGGTTTTGCTGTACATTGCGAACACATTTCCATGGAGTTTTGTATTCTACATTTGCAATGCACATTGCTGTTATTGTTATACTTCAGTCACATTTGTTGTTATTTGTTTCCATTATAAGCGCTGAGTGGCTTACTGTGCATCCATAAAAGTAATCTCAGGGGCTGAGACTTCAGCTTCTCAGTCTACAAGCAATGGGAGGTTTTGGATTTGTTTTGGGTTTTTTTTTTAAACTTCTTTTGTTTGTATTTTTACAAAGCTTGAGGAAACCAGCCTAGACATTTCTGAGTTAGTTAGAGGAAGGATAAATTTGAACTTTTACCATTGCTTCTAAACTGGTTTTTACACTTCTGCAACTAAAACCAGATGAGTTTTGAGAAGGAGAAATTTCAGCTGAGTCTCCCTTATTGTGTATTGTATGCTACGTGCATGCAAAGCCCCACCCTCTTTCTAAACAGGATTGAAAGTTAAAGCATTAAAATACACTCACGCCATATATTAAATTTTAATGTTTTTAAATAACCAATTTAAAACCTGAATTTTGTATTTGTGAAATTTTGTAAGTTTTTCTTTAGTTTTAATATATTTTTTATACTTAAAAATTCATACAGGTTGTTTGAAACTAATTTTTATAGATTGTGTAGCAGTTAAAGTTCTCTCTTTAATCTGACTGGAATAATGTCTGATGGCCAAGAGCAGACTTTCAAATGTAATTTTGTGGATTTAGAAGTATTTCTACTAGAAGGTGTCTACCCACACATTTATTCATTTTCATTTAAAAGACCTTTATATCTAGTCATACAAAACCAGGGAGGTTGTGAGTGCTCCATCCCTGGCAGTGTTCAAGGGCAGGTTGCATGAAGCATTGGGTGACATGGTTTAATGTGAGGTGTCCCTGCTTATGGCAGGGGGGTTGGAACTAGATGATCTTAAGGTCCTTTCCAACCCTAACTATTCTATGATTCTATGATTCTATTCTGTTTTATGGAATGCATGCATAATTTCATGGTTCTTAAGATGATTGAATTGAGGGATGTGTTCCTAAAAGTGATACATTAAAACAGGCAGAATCATAAGGAAAGACAAAAATTGAACTATTCCTGGTTTAATTTTCAAAGAAAGGTGGGAGATGTGAGGACTCAGAGATTTTTTCTGAAAATGTGGCAAGCTGTAGCAGAAGAAGCTACTTGAGGATGGCAGGCAGACTGAGCTTTGTAAGTGTTGTGTTTATGAATGACCAAGAGAGCAAATAAGTTCACTCTGGAGGAGCACATGAAGGAAAAAGATGTGATCAAGAATGAATTCCACTTTATCACTGAAAAACAGAGAGCAGGAAAAGCAGATCTAACCAAAATAATGATAAAACCACAAGGAGTGAAAGGAGTACAGATAAAAATTTTAAAAGAGTAATGGTATCTGTTCTTAATTTAAAAGATCACCTGCTTCTTTCCTGTCTTTTAATATTTTTTTCTTTTTTTTTTTTTTTTGTTAATTTTTTTCATTAGAAATT
>NDXB01000932.1:65905-77165 GCA_002631895.1 Agapornis roseicollis
AAAAAAAAAAAAAAAAAGATACAAGAAAAGAAAGTTAAAACTTTGCCCTAATTAAAAAATGTGTATTTCTTCAAAACCAAAGATCTAATCAGGCTGACAGTATCTTTAAGACAATAGAAGTTTATGTGTGACAAGACACTAATTCCAGTGGAATAGCTGTTGGACCATTGAGAAATCTTCACTAATAGGAAGAAGAGCTAAAGAAAGAGTTAAAGAGAAATACGCAATCAACTGTTCCTTTCAAACAATCTGGCTAATGGGAGACTTGAAAAAACTTTTCTTCTTCCTTTCCTGAATCTCAGATTCAGCATTCATGTGAATCTGGGTGGAAGTGAGGAATGCTCTAGAGCAGCCAAACTACTTACATTCCTCTCTTCTCATCCTGTCAAAACCCCAAAAGTTGTTTGTATCTGCTAATCTAGGCATCACATCACCCCCTGCTCCTTTATCCCTTCCCAAGGATAGAGGGAAGTAAAAGGCATTTTATTAACATGCTGAGGCATGAAAGATGTAGAAAAATGCGGCGTGTCTTTCTTTTCTTTGGATACTTCACAGACACAGGGCCTCGTTTGGAGATGAACATTATAAATAAATATATATGGGAATATCTTCAATAAATAATTTGTGAAGCACTGTTTTCCCATTTTCAGTGGAATGGATAGAATCAGAGTATTTAAATGATGCCAAGAATTTTAATTTTGAGTTGGCGCTGTGCAGAATTGCTGCATGACTGATTTGACTGCATAATCTTAAAAGCAATTTGCTATGTATTTTCAAACAGGTTTTTTGTTGACTACATCCAAGATGTCTATTTGTTCTTCATTAATATCTCACTTGAATTATTGAAATCTCCTGTAATGAGTAATGGGATATTTCTTGTTCAAGGTGGTGGCTTCTCTTTAATAAGTTATAGAATTTAAACTTTATTTACTATACTGAAAATATAAAATGCAATAGCTGATTACTTTTTGTCCAGTTCTTTCTTCAGTGTTCTGTAGCCTTTTGTGCCTATATGAAACTGTCCCAGCCTCTGATATATGCACATTTATTATTATCCTCATGTTTCTCCATTAGTTATCAGAGAGAAACATAATACAGTGATTGTATCCTGCTGTTTTCACATCTCAGTGAATGAAGTCTGAAGCCTGCATGTGACTGTTTGTACTTCACACCCACTAATTATTTCATAGTAAGAATCAAAGCATATTTTAGGCTACAAGATGCCTCTGGAGACCATTCTTTTGCTAAGAACACTAATGTCAAAGCTAGATGAGCTTTTCAGTGTATTGTTCCATCAAGTCTTTCTGTATCCTCAAGGAAGAAGGTTGCACCACACGTCTAAATAATTGTCCTGTGATTAACTACCCTCTCTCTGTCACATTTTTTTATTTATATCCATTCAGAGTTTTGCTCAGTACAACTTTTATCCATTGCATCTCAACATTTCACTATACATCTCCAAGAACAGCTGACTCCATCTTAGGTAACTGTAAACAGCAATACTCCATCACCATCCTTAGCCTTCTCTCTTTCCATCTGAACAAACCACCTACCTATAAATCCTGTGCTTTAACCAGTAACCTCTTGATGATTCTCCACCCGCTCAGGTTTACTCTCAGTCTTCTTCTTCTATTGAGCTCAGTTAGAGACAGTACTCTAGATGTGGACTCTCAAGTATCTAATAAAAGGTGAAATGTCACCTCTGATCTGCTTGTTATGCTGTTGTTAATGCTGCCCAGTAAGTGCTTAGCCTTCAACTCTACAGGGGCATGCTGCTGTCACATGTTCAATTTGTTGTCCACCAGAACCCTTGGGTTGTTTTTTGCAAAGCTACTCTGTAGCAGTTGGCCTTGGGCTTATATTAGTTTTGGGATTTTTCCATGTCAGGTTCAGGTCTTTGTGTTTATTTTTGACTTTCATAAGGTTTCTGTTAAACCATTCCTTCATTTTGTCACTGTCCCTCTGAATGGCAACCCCACCCCTCACAGTATCAACAACTCCCTCCAGTTTGGTGTCATCTGTGAGCTTTCTTGGGGTACATTTTGTGTCATTGCTAAGGTCTTTAATAAAGATACTAAGCATGATCAGACCTTGAGGAATGTCACTCTATAGCTAGAGTTCAGCTACAATTTGGAACATTCGCCATTAGTCTCTGATTTTAGTGATCCAGTTTGGTTTTTACACACTTTGTCATCTGCCTATTCATTTCACACTGGATGCAAGGCTGCTGGGGAAAACTCTGTCTAAACTTTCCTGCATTCAAAGCAAAAGGCATCCAGATTCAATCATTATAGGAGGCAATTAGAAGATGGGAAGGCATGATTTGCCTTTTGGTAGATATGTGGTATTTGTTCCCCAAAGCTTTTTTGCCCTTAAAGTGCCTGTAATTTGCTTCTGTGAAAATGTGTTCTGTCACCTTCCCAGGGACTACAGTAAGGCTGACTATCAAGTAGTTCCCTAAATCCTCCTCCTTGCTCTTTTTTGAAGATGGGCATGACATTTACTGTTTTTCAGATATCAAAGACTGTCCCAGACAGCATATCCTTTCACACATTATAAGGAAAACCCCAACAGTGGCACTACCCAGTTCATCAAACACCTTTGGATGTGTTATGTCTGATATTTTAAGAGAAAAAATTGAACTGAAGTTATATCCACTCTCCAAAGGCCTTACTGAGGTGTTACAAATTACCTAGCCTGTTGCGCAGATCATAGCAATACACAGAATCTGTCCTCTTTCTCCTGCTGTAGCGTTCATTGTGCAGTTGCATTCAATACAGTCTTATTCAGCAGGACAATTCATAGAAAACAGTTTTCCCTCCTACCCACAGTGCCTATTTTCTTTGCAGATTTAGAGCTTCTTGTTTATAGTGTTTGAGGATTTTCACCGGTATTTCTATTAGATGCTTAAGCATGATTAACAGAAGAGTAGGAAGAAATTGTATTCCCCATGGGAAAGTAAAAAATTAAATGGAGAAATGAAGTAAGTTTGCATTTCCAAATCAGAATGTATGAAACCTGTCTTCCAAACCTACCCCAAGATAGCATGGCAGTGATTTTTATTTATATTTTTTTTAAGTTGAAAGGAATAGAACATTTTTGAATAAATAATATTTTGGTACATTGCACTACTGAACTGTGTTTGCAGTAAGTACTTACTCAGTTGTTTTCAAGGGTATTCAGAACCTATACCCATTACATACAGTGCTTCTCATAAGGGGCTATGAATGAATGAGTAACTACACAATAAATAGAAGTATGCAAAAATGGTGAACATGGGCATTCTCTGAACAGGGAGGGGATAAAGGAATGCCTTGAATTTCTTGAGATAACTGACCATAAGTGAAACTAGTTTTTTTGGTTGTCCTATCTTGTCCTATGAACTCTGAACAGAGTTCATATACTCCAGCCCCTGCATATAGCACACCTAATTACATCAAGTTGCTCTAGGGCTTCAGTCAAGTCTTAAATACCTTTGAAGATGGAAATCACACAACCTCCCTGGGCACTAGTTGACCACCCAAATGTTGTTTTTTTAAATAAATCCTAGTATCTAATTGGAGTTTCTTGTGTACCTCCTTGTGTCCATTGCTTCTCATCCTATTACTGGGCATCTCTGAGAAGAGTGGCACCATCTTCTCCATGGACTACAGTCAGGTAGTTGTGCACATGCACATGGGAGCCATCTGATTAGACTTTTCATCATCATCATCTGATATTGCTGTCTTAATTTTGTAACCATCTTGGTTCCCTCTGATACTTTTCTTGTACTGTGGGGACCAAAACTGGGCAAAGTATCCAAAATGTGATTTCATGAGTGCTAAATAAAGGTCAATAATCACTTCCCTCAATTTACTGACCATGTTTCTGTGGATACCATAGAAAACGCTGCTGGCCACCTTTATTGCTCAGGCACATCACTTACTTATGTCCACCAGGACTGCTCTGCAGCAGCTTCTGTCATTGCTGAGGTTCTTCCTTCTCACTTAGAGGACTTCACATTTCTCTTGTTTAACATCCAAAGGTTCCTGTTTGGCTCATTCATCTACCCTGTCTAGGTTCCTGTGGATAGCATCCCTGCTCTTGCACATATACATTACTTCCCATTAATCAGTACCCTCTGAAATCAGTCATTCCTCTAATTTTTTATCTATCTGTCAGCTCGCCCATCCAGACTGTAATGTCGAAACATAGGTTCAAGAATTCTGCAGAAGTATTAAAAGCCTTGCTTTTAGACTTCCACTGTTCTACCCATGTCCACAGATACAGACGCTTTATCATAGATGATAATCAGGTAATCTGATAGATACCTGATTTGTGGGTTCTGAGAAAGGGCAAAGCATATGAGAAGCTTTGTTTTGTTCGTCTTAGTTTTGTCACTTAGCTGTGTTCATCTTCTTTGACACTTAGGAATGCTTTGTATTTTTTCAAAGCCAATAATTTCTGCTGCTGGTGGTAAATATCCAACTATGAATATATAAAGTTTGACTCCTTTTCTGCTTGTCTCTAGCACTCCTTCTGTAGGCTCCCTGCTGATTCTTTCTCTAGCAAGCTGAGCACTCAAGGGTCCCAGCTATATGAGCTGATGACAGCTCTTCCGTCAAGCAGCCCTTTGAAGCTAACCAGTATTCCAAAGATAACAAAATATTTAAGGATTCTGCTTATGATTTGTGGGGCAGGTGGTGGATCATAAGAGTCAAATGCATGCACCTTGGCTGCAAGATTAATGTTTTGGAACTGTGAAGTCACAAATATTTAAGAAGTGCAAATATCAAGGCTGAAGTAGAATCATCTAGAGTTGTGTAGACAATTACAGAAATACACAAGTGGTTAAATAATTAAAAATGAAAGGAAACATTATTCAAGTCTGAATGTTAGGAAGAGTCTTACTTGGTGCAGAACACTGCAGAGGGACATGAAAAGAAGATGTTGGGGTCCTTTCACTGATTTTTCATATCAGAAGTCTGAGTATCTGCTGTGATTTTATAATTGAATTGGTTCTAATGTTATAATCTCCAACTAACCATAACACCCCATATCAATTTTTAATCTATATGATTTTGAGTTCAGTAAATCCTATTAATCTGTCTTGGATTTAAAAAAATACACCAGACTTAGTTAAAATGGCAAAAAATCAGTGAATCACATTCTCTAAAGCCTAAAAATCATCAAGCAGGTAAATCTCTTTTTATTAGATACAGAGGAACTTTGATGTATTAAGACTACATGGGGGCATGTGGTTTTACCAATAGTAATAAATTTTGTTATTCATTAATATCAAGTAGTCATCATATTAAGTCTACTTTAAAATCAACCATATATAAAGAATATCACATGACTAATTTTGAAACCAGTGTTTTCAAGCAAGTTAAATCTTTATACTTTTTACCAAAATAAAAAACATATTTTAAGGGGGCAGGGATGAACCACATCATTAGGAAAGCAAGAGATGGGGATGCTCTTTGATCTATATATATATTCTAATATACCACAGTAAAAGACATACCCTTAAGTGATGAAGCTAATGTAGCATTCTTTCCTTTTCCCAGTCTTGACTTTCTTCCTGCTACCTCTTTCTTCTTGGTCTCCCACTGTCTACTGTATTCTTTTCTTTGTGCAGTCACACTGATTTAGAAATAATGTAATAAAAACAAGAATAAATGTGGGGTTTTGTCTTCTGAAATTATTTGGAGACTTGTCTTTTTCCTTACGCAACAAGAAAAATTCTTCAGAATGTTATGGTACCTTCTGCTGTTGGGTGGGGTTTTGTTTGTTTGTGTGTTTGTTTTCCTTAACTTTAAAGAAAACAGATCTGAAGATTTTCTTTGGTGCTTGATAGTTTCAATGGCAGATTTGCTTTTGTTCAGAATCTCCAAAATTTTCAATTTTTTTTTTTTCTTTAAAATCTGTTGGGTTTTTTCTGGATTATCTTTTGGAAGGGATGGTGCACTTACTCCTTTTGCTGCTTTTGTCCCATATTACTCAGTTTTTTTGTTAATTCTAGAAAGCACCATTATGAATTCACAGCTTGATGGTCTTGTTTGTGTAAGTACCGGAAATTTTCACAAGTACTTCCTGAAACAAATTCATCAATATTTTTGAATTCATTGCACAGAATGTAGATAGGGATTAATAGAAAGATTTACGACCCAATACTAGATGAATATGATTAACATACCTAGATAAATACAGTTCATATTTGCACATGGTATAGTAATGGCCATAGTGACTTAAACTGAGGATCATTTATTTAGTCCTATATTGGCATATGAATTGAAAAAAACCAGATGCATTAATTATGCATTCCTACAGTATTTTCCCAGCTGTAATGTAGTATTTGCAGCTCAGGCACTTGCAGAGATAGTGATGATGTCTATGTACCTGATAGTCTTCAGTGGCTTTTTTCTCATGGATTTCTCTAGTCACCCTTGAAATGAATTTCAGAGAACCAGCAGGTTTCTCAGCACCTCCTGTCTCTATTGTATCTGACTGGGGCTTATGCCTAGAAAGCTTTTTCTTCAGTGTTTAGCCTGTTTTGTTGGAAAGCAAGCAATCTTTAATGGTATAGTTGATCAGCAGAAGAGTTTGCGGCTCTTCAACAGCAGGAGTTGAACAGTTTATTCCTTATCTTTAAAGGAAAGAAATCAAATATTTTTTATGAAAGCAAACTTTGTGTAATTAAAAAAAAAATTGCAGTGACATTCCTGAATATTCCTGTCTGTATTGTTTTAAGTTGAATCCTTGCCATTGTATAATTAATATTTCATTTGTCTTTTCTAATGTTTAAGTGAGGATATACTAAAAAAAGGGATGGAGAGTTTTCAAAAGACTGAATTTAAGTAGATTGAAAGCAGGTGGTTATCCACATTGTATCACAATTTTGGCACAAGGCTCATTAAGGAAACCTGTGCCACTGAAATTAATTCACGCCCAACAGATGTTCAGTACCAGAAAGGGATATGACCTGCTTGACACCAGTCACTGGAAGGAAAACATTTTTTCCTTTGATGTTTTCCATTAGGTACTATGGATGTTACACATCTTGCACACTGAAAATAGAAATTATTTTCTTATATAAATTTTACATAAATGCACACTTATCCCTGCACTTCAGCCAATATAATGAATGTTTTATAGAGAAATGCAGGATTCTCCAATACTGTGGTGTTCATTTAGTGTGGACATTGCATTCAAAACCAAAGTAATTTCTGTATCTAAGTGAAAATGAAAAATCTTAAAACTATATAATTAGGTTTTGTCTAATTGTACAAGTAGTAAAATTGTAGCAGTAATTTAATGGGTTACTAGACATTTATCTTTTTAAAATATCATGATTATAGTAAACGGATTTTTTTGGAGCCCAGCATTTAGACCAGAATTATAGGTACATATATGAATTTGAAGTGTAAAATTTCAGGGTTTATAGATTATAATAACAATCCATACTTCATTATCACAAACTTATCTATGGATTTTTAAACAATAAAGTAAGTATAGAGTGGAAATACCCTGAGTTTGCAAGTGCCTGTTTGGATGTGTTAATAAACATTTGACCTTTGGAGTCAGGAAAGCAATTGTGGTAGGAATTTTTAAGGTTTTAGACAAATAGGAAATTTGTATTTGTGCTTTTCCTTCCCCAGCCTCCTGTGGCAGCATGATGGTCTAATGCTGGATTTCAAATGAAATTAAGAACTTTAGGTTCAAGTGTTGGAAAGACAATAATCTGTTTAGCATCCAGTCCAAGACAAAAAAAAAGCATGTGGGCAGCTCATTATTTACAGGAATAAATAATTTCAGAGAATGTTATTACATGTCTGTCTGTGGGCAGGGATGCTCTTTCTCTAAAGAGAAGAAGAAGAATGAAATGGTTGCCTTTTCCCATATTTTTTTTTGGCATACAACAAATTAGTGCGAATCATCAGTATTAAAATGGGTAAATTTTCAATATAAAATACTTCTAGCAGTTTCTGTCAGGGTATAAGTTAACTATGTTTTAATCCATGGTGATACATGCTAAATTACATGTGAGAAATGCCTTGTACATGTTCTAAGAACTTTATAGTCTTTTTTTGAGACCCAGTATATATCTGTAATTTAGAGTATGCTTGTCCTTAATAACAGGTAGTTCTGTAACCTTGTGTTTGAAAATATGACTAGAAGTTACTGACATAAATTATCTGAGATTTATCTTACTCTTGATAAAACGCACTGCTACTTGGAGTGAATGGGAAGATAAATTAAGGCAGTTATATTCTAGTAATGTATATGGCTATCTTGATAATATTTCTAATGCTGGTCCTCTTTAGTGAAGAGTAGGAACAAAATAAAAAATCTTCTCCCTTTAAAAGCATGCAAACAGAAAATTACAAGTCTTTCAGTGCCTAACAGCTTTATTTTGCTTCCAGTAACTTCTCAAACTGAAAACATGTAGGCCTTGTCTTTAGAAAAAAGACTTTCTGAAAAAGGGAAATAATCCTGAGGTCACATCCTGAAATAATTTTTCATGATAGTCAGCAAAGCTTTCTTACAGTCACAATACCTTTTTTCCTGTTATTTTTTTAAAAAAACAGGGGCAGTTCTTGATACCTGCTAGAGAGGATCTCATTGGATTCCTTTTCAATTTTATCTCAGTTTTTACAATGTATGAAAATGAATATTGACCCTCGAATCAGGCCACTGTTAAAATATTTCTATGTCTTTACATATATTTGCTTCTGTTATTACTAGGAATCTGTTGAAATCAGTTCTGAAAGGCAGTCTTGAAACTGAATTTATAATTTTGCAATTATCCTTGAAAGGGAAGAGCTCTCCTAGTTCTTTCTTACCACTAAAGCCAGACAGCTATTTAGCACGTTTTGATTTAACACTACTCTGGAATTTATTATGTGCTATTTGCAAAGACATCTGAAGAGTTTTGAAAGTAAGTATAGTTAAGGAAAGTTTAGAAAGAGCATTTAATAGTGCATGAAATAAAACTCTTGTCTCTTTGACTATTTAGAAAAAAATAGGCTCTTCACCAGCTTTTCCCGGTAACTATAACAGTATTTTCTTTTAAATATGTTTATAATTTGAAACAATCTATCCATGGGGCTCAAAATCCACAGACATACCTTAATTGAGGGAACTTGCAATTATTCAGTTAGTGAGATACTGACTTCTCAGAAAATGTTTTTTCTTCTCAATGTGAATTCAACCAGATGGAATGATCTCTGATTCTGCTGACGTAAAAAACTGTAATACTGTTGGTTTTTATCAAAACATTACAATTAAAAATAGAATTCTGTACATGTGCCTTGAACATAATAGCAAAATGTAAGTTGTAGTTGCTCTTTTACTGAAATAGGAGAGTTGAAGTTTTGGCATTGCTGAATTTCCGGGAATATTTATTGTGGTTCTATAAGCAGAGTAGTAAGAATTCTTAGAGTTCTGTTTTACTTACTTGAAAAGCCTGCAGTAAACTTCCAAGTGCCAAGAGCTGTTCTTAGCTTTCTTCTTTCAACAGTTTAGCATTGTGGGTTAGAGTGATATTAGATCGTCACAGGCACCAATTCAATAAATAACCAATAATGAATCCAATAACTTAAGGTGATCTACTTGCTCTTTCTTTCCAAGCGTAGTTACATTGAATGACACTGTTTCATCAATCACAACGAGTCTGACTTCATTAAGGGATTATCTAATCATCAGTGCTTTGTTGGAGGCATCAAGTGGGCTTTGAAGGATTGGTATTGATACTGGATTTTTTCTATTTTAGTCACTATGTAAGGTAGGACAAATGACTTGAACTTTCACTGATTTATGAGCTTATGTAAGTAGGAGATTTAACAAATTTTAATGAAAACAGGTTAATTGCCAAAATGAAACTAAAAGTATTAACTGGAAAACAGATGGGGTGCAATTTCAGAAAGAGAAGTTGAATGAATAGCCTGAATGAGACAAGTACTGTGTTAAGGCTGAAAGAAATGGCGTTAAATCCAATGTGGGCAAAGACAGAGGATGTCCTTCATCAAGCTGTCAAACATTGGAAGCAAAGTGTATGCTAGCTTTTCTCTCATTACAGTGTTTTGATAATTTATTTTCATAGAATCTTTGATTAAGGTGACAGTGGAAATTACTGTGGTTGGAATTCCTTCAGACTGTAAGATTTCCTTCAATTCATCTTAAGATGAGATAATTTTAATTAGATTTTAAATTATTTCCTGTTAAATAAATAATTTTTCTAAAATAATAAAATACTTCAGTGATAGAAAATCCTCTATACTAATACATAAACATTTCCAAGATTTAATTGTTCTCTAGTTTTAACTAGAGAAGTGCATCTCATTTCTTGTTTAAAAACTGACTATCTATGACTTCACAAATTTGATAATCACTTTTAATGACAAATGTCAGAGTGGCAGTCTCTGTTACCTCTTCTTCCTTTTGTCTGGAAACCATATAGAATCATAGAATAGTTAGGGTTGGAAAGGATCATCTAGTTCCAACCCCCCTGCCATAAACACCTCACACTAAACCATGCCACGCAAGGCTTCATCCAGCCTGGCCTTAAACGCTGCCAGGGACGGAGCACTCACAACTTCCTTGGGCAACCCATTCCACTGCCTCACCACCCTTACAGTAAAGAATTTCTTCCCTATATGCAATCTAAACCTCCCCTGTTTAAGTTTGAACCCTTTACCCCTTGTCCTGTCACTACAGTCCCTAATGAAGAGTCCCTCCCCTGCATCCCTATAGGCCCCCTTCAGATACTGGAAGGCTGCTATAAGGTCTCCATGCAGCCTTCTCTTCTTCAGGCTGAACAGCCCCTACTTTCCCAGCCTGTCTTCATATGTGAGATGCTCCAGTCCCCTGATCATCCTCGTGACCCTCCTCTGGACTTGTTCCAACAGTTCCATGTCCTTTTTATGTTGAGGACACCAGAACCACACACAATACTCCAAGTGAGGTCTCAACGAGATCAGAGTAGAAGGGCAGGATCACCTCCTTTGACCTGCTGGTCACTGTCCTTTTGANCACACACAATACTCCAAGTGAGGTCTCAACGAGATCAGAGTAGAAGGGCAGGATCACCTCCTTTGACCTGCTGGTCACTGTCCTTTTGATAAAGTCCAGGATACGATTGGTTTTCAGGGCTGCAAGCACACACTGAAGCCGGCTCATGTTGATTTTCTCATCAACCAACACCCCCAAGTCCTTTTCGGCAGGGCTGCTCTGAATCTCCTCTTTGCCCAACCTGTAGCTGTGCCTGGGATTGCTCCGA
>NDXB01000933.1:0-11954 GCA_002631895.1 Agapornis roseicollis
TAAGTCAAAACACCAGCTACTAAAGAGAAGAAAACTGACTGCAACTGCTGAACCCAGGACACTAGATCAATACAAACCACCCAACCGACCAACCAGAAAATCTACCAAGCTCTTAATCAAGCAAATTCTTTACTGTTATCTTTATATGAAATAAGAAAATGTGGAAAACACTTAGGGTACCCAAAAAGGCTAAAAGTAATAAAAATTAGTAAACATTAAGTACTACTTCAGGGTGGAAATTGAAGCTATTGCAAGGTAGCAAAACTGAACCTCCAGCAATTCTATAGCTGACCATTTTTCCTAAGCAGCAGTCAATAAGCCACAAAAGGTGCAGTGCTGCAAGAGCTTACAGACTTCACAATGCTACACAGAACATGTATAAATGCTAGACAGAAAACATACAGATGTTAAAAATAGTGTATGCATGGGGAAGTGTTTAGATACTAACACTATCAAACTGTATTGTTTTACCCAAATCTCATTACATTTGGTCATGAGCAATATAAAAAATAAATTATGCAAAAATGATAAAATATTAGAAAGGCAGGAATGGCAAGTTCTATATGTGCTTATTTATTCTATACTTGGGTACCTTCCATTTAATATTTTTCAAGTCAATCTGCTATGACTTCTTCGCTAATGTTTAGTTAATTCCTTCTCATTGACTGCTTATTTACCATGATTTATTGGCTGGCTATTTTGCATACTAACTGTTATTTTAGACTATTACTGATCTGGGAAAAATGCTATTCTTAATGGTTTCACCTAGTCCACTACGAATTTTGTGCCAACTTTGGTTACAAATTCAAATCTATTAATTTGAAGGACAGGAAGATCTACAAAATAGCAGTTAAAAAATATTTTTCAGAGGGAGGGAATCAAAATAAGGATTCAATTTCAAAAGATAACTGCTATTCAAAGCCTTATTAGTGCATTTAAGTGTTGCAAGATTTGTAGGCACCATACATGGTATCTGAAATATTTATACTTTTTAAAATCTTCAACAGAATCTAAACACTGACATAAATGCAAATGTAAACTTTGTAGGAAACATAATTTGCAAAGTAACCATTGCAGTATTGGAACTGACATTACAAAATCAACATTTTCCACTGTGCAATGGTTTATAGAAACTAAAAAATTCTCACTCTTCTTTGCCTCATCTGAATTGTATGGTAGGCAAATAATCTATCAGAAAATGAAGGCCGAATGAGTAGGAAACAAGAAACATTTACTTGGCATGCTTAAAATTTTCATCTTACCCCAATTTAGTTATGTAAGAGAATTAAACTATATTCTTAATAATACAGTGAAAGACAAAAACCATTTAATTACTTTCATAAACTCTGTTTTTTTCTCATGAAAATGTAAAAATCTCATTAAGAAAGCCATGCAGATAATCAAAGACTTACGTGAACTATCAGGAATTACAGATGTGGAAAGACAGACTTCGGTCGTTTTGGTTATCTACATTTGAATACAGGTTGCCACGAGCATAACTATTTTGAGATAATAAATGAATTTCTACATAGATTTTCAATTTAAACTGAAAACCTGTGTTCAAATGCATTCAAATGGCAAAATACTATCTGCAGACTTATAGGTGCCTGCACTTCATACCCAAACAGATGGAAAAAGAAAACACAGGACCAATAATTACAAACAATGTTAAAAGAAAAGTCAGTTTACTTTCTGTCACCAGAAGAAAAAAACCCAAAAGAACACACTTTAAAAATATAGTAAAGGAGTAGCAATGCTGTGTTTCTAGAAAAAAGGCTTTCTGAGCCTTAATGTGTGTAGTGATGGAAAATAACTGTACTGGTTTGTGTGTGTATTCAAAAGAAAGCTCATCGCTGAGTTATTCTAAGCCACATCAAATCTTGCACAGCTGAGAACTCAGATATTTAGGCAACACAGAGAAGTCTGTCATATGTTTTCTGCCCCTTGTGCATGTTTTATATACTTAGATGATATGACATATTCATTTTTGTCTAATAGTGTACAATGTGTCGTTCAAACAGAACTAATCCTTCTCATGAAATATGCCTGTAGTCACAGACAGTATTTTTCTTACATTGCACTGCTGCACAACTGCAGATGACTGTGTACATTCTGTAAGGGTAAGGCTACATATTGTGGTTCTGAGCTCAGTCTAATTGAGAAAAAGTAGTCCAGCTTCAAAGCTCCTGAATCTGCCACTTTTGACAAAGCACAGCTTTTAACACAAAACTTGCCCTATTTTAAGACTCAGAGGAGATAGACTGACATTTTGATGGGGTCATGGGGAACTACCAAAGAAAGTACTTTAAGGTATTCTGTTATTCGTGAAACCGTGAACATCCACCTGGTGCTTAGCATGTCTTTTTTGAAACCATTTTATACAAAATAGTTCCAATTGTGACAATCCCTGCTGCCACCTGCTGCACTTTTAGAGCCCAAAATATTTGCACCAGTTGAAATAGAAGGGAGTTTTCTTTTATACTATGCTTTTGAGACTGCTGCTGTTCCTTTCAGCTGATACTTTGAAATCCAGGTGTATCACAATTTGGAAGACTTATGGGGAATGGGTAACATCACTCAAGAATTTACAAGATTTATTTTTTTAGCTGGAATGTAATGCAATCCAATTATCTCTTTGCTATATATATGCAGCCTACTTGCATTGAAGTTTTTCAAAAAAGAGCTTATTTTTATACTGGACCATTTCCATGTTGTTGATTTATTGTGCTCAGTAGTGTGTATAATTTCTGTTTCTTCTGAAAATTTCAACTTTTATCTTATATATTTAGTGGTTTTATTAAATTCTCAATTAATTTTCTACATAGATGTAGATACTGCATGTCAACTTTAACAGGTCCATTTTGTAGAACAGTTTCTTACAGAATAAGAAACCTTCCTGCACATAATACCATAAAAATAAATATTCCTCATTTATATATTCTTGCAATACCTTGTTTTAAAACCCTACCTCAAAGGCTCCTTTACCTATTATGAATTTCTAAATAATGATGCTTTTCTATCAAGATCAGAAGAAAACAGGGACATCAAAGGCTGTGCTTTACCATCATTCTTAAGCAATGCTCATTTGTGGCATTACACATAGAATTATAAAATCATAGGATTGTTTAGGTTGAAAAAACACTTAAGATCAGGTCCATCTGTTAGCCTACCTCTGCCAAGTCCACCAATAAATCATGTCCCTAAGCTTCCCATCTACACAACTTTTAAATACCTCCATGGATGGCAGTTCAACTGCTTCCCTGGGCAGCCTGTTCCAATGCTTGACAACCCTTTCAGTGAAGAAATTTTTCCTAATATCCAGTCTAAACCTCCCCTGATGCAACTTGAGGCCATTTTCTCTTGTCTTTTCTCTTGCCCTGCTTGTTAGTTGGAAAAAGAGACTGACCTCCCCTCACTATAACCTCCTTTCAGGTAGTTGCATAGAGCCATAAGGTTTACCCTCTGCCTCCTTTTCTCCCTCCCCAGTTCCCTCCGCTGCTTCTCATACATAAGACTTGTTCTCAAGGCCATTCACCAGCTTCATTGCCCATGCACTTACAAATGTATTTCATTGAACAAAAATTAAAAGAAGTTGTTAAGAAGAGTTTATACCCAGGAGTGCTAGCTGGCTTTGTTAGAAGTCCCCATATGGCATGCACACTATTGTAGCAGGTTTGGAATTCTTACACAGAAGAGATATTCATAAACCATACATGAACATGCCTATTTGAATATATTCTAAAATGTGAACATTTTCAAAACTGAATATTTTCCTCTGCTTATAAATTATTTGCTGTTAGACCTTCTTCCTCTTCGTTGCAATTTTGAGTGAATTTTTACAGCAAGCTTTAAACCCTGTTTCACTTTTCAGCTGTAGAATATTTGATATTTGCTATTTTAAGTTGTTATTAACTATTTGCTGTTTCACTAGTCATAGTGATTTAATAACATTTGTGTTTTTAAAAAAATATTATATATCATAATTTTAATATATTGTGTAGATAATAAAATACTTTCTAAAAAAATTATAAAACCACTAAAAATGTCAAGAATTTAAAAGTAATATCTTTTTTTTTCCCTCACAAATACTTTTGTAAATAAAAAGTGACTTAGCCAAACATTTATAATCTGAGATAGTAAACATTTTATAGGTATCAGTAAAACATATTGACTTCTTTTTTTTCACTGAATTATTTATGAATGTATTTTACTCTTTTTTACTTCTTACTATCTATATTGCTTTTTCTGTTTTGCAAATGGTTACTGTAAAGCACATTTTCCAGTATTTTTTGGTTGATACAGCAAATCTATTGCTAATCTTTTTCTTATACACCTGAACCTTGCCTTGGGAAAAGAAAAAACAAAACAGCCCTGTAACACTTTTTTTTTTATCCTGTAATCCCTATTCATATAACAAAAAAATAAAGAAATTGTGTTAGATAATTCCATATCACTATCCATGAAAAAACATATTATGAAAAAAGACTAGAAGGACCTAGAAGAATTTGTTTAAGTGGGTCTTTCTCTAAGTTTCATAAAAAATAAATGCTCCACAGAAAGCTAACACTATGTAACTCATAGGGTAATGGAATCAAAAAGAAGCATCTGAGCAACAAGAATAATAATGTAATCCTAATGTTTCACAAAAATGTTTTTTGTCCTGCTCAGGTAAGCTATATTTATTTCAATATAAAAAAATGCACAGGGTCAGCAGGTGTAACAACAATGGATTACAGAACAGGAAGAATACAGGGTGCTTTTTAGAACTAAAGTTAACAGCAGATAATGGGAAAGTGGTGACATACATTGTGATTCAAGTATTTGGCAGCTTATAGTGAAATAAGATTTCAGGAGAAACTGCTGAAACATCATTCTCTTTTGTCTACAGCCAGGTGAGTTAACTTCTTAATAAAAATAAAAAATTAACAGAAAAGGAAGCTTGGAAGCATTTAAAACAACAATTTCTTACAATTCAAGATTACCTGTAGATTTAAGCTACTTAGCACCTTTGGTATTATTCTCCAAGTAGCATGGCATAAGTCAAATATCTTCATTAACTGATTAGATTCACCATTTTGAATGGCCAGGTGTACCCTCAAGAGCCTACTTGGTTAAAACCAGACTGTTTGACAGTACCATTTCAGTTTAGAAAATTAAATTCATGGGTCTGTTTCAGGAGTTCTGTATCTATTGCAAGTATGAAAGCAGAAGCAATAGTCTGACCCCATACTGATGACAAATGAAAACTTTACGTTCAGATGGAAAAAAAAGTTGCATTCCCAGCTCCCACACTGAGACCTTGTCTCAACATCAGACGAAAATATTTTCAAACCATTTATTTCTATATCATTCATATCATCCCTGAAGCACCGGTGGAAAAGTTGATGTACAGGAGATAGAAGCAGTAAAAAATCATGCAGGATTCAGCATTTTTACTTCATGGTGAATCAGTAAAACCATTCAAGAGCCGAACTGAAAATCATTCAGCACTAAAGTACAGATAGTTATTTGCAATTTTATTTTTTTTTTTAATAAACAAATTAAAATGTCTCTAGCATCAATTAAAGGGCACAAAAAATTTTAGTCTGGGCTGAACTTTTTCCATTGCAATTTAATTCAATTGCATACTTTGTGTCCTGGTTTCAGCTGGGGTAGAGTTAGTTTTCTTCCTAGAAGGTGGTGCAGTGCTGTGTTTTGTATTTAGTGTAGAATAATATTGAAAACACACCAGCGTTTTAGCTGTTGCTAAGTAGTGCTTATCTTAAGTCAAGGACTTTTCCATTTGTCATGCTTTGCCAGTGAGGAGGAGCACAAAAAACTGTGAGGGATCAGAGACGTTCCATTTCAGAGAATGCCATGATCAATATATAAACTGGGGTGAATTGGCCAGGAGGGGATGATCACTGCCCGGGAATGGGTTGGCCATTTTTCAGTGAGTGGGAAGCAATCGTATTATGCAACACTTGCTTTTATTGAGTTTTATTCCTCCCTCTTTTTCCTTTTCATTACTACTATTATTATTATTTTATATTTTCTTTTATTTCAATTATAAAACTGTTCTTGTCCCACAGGTTTCCTACACCTGGGGGCAGGGTGAGCAGCTGCATGGTACTTTGTTGCTGGCTGGAGTTAAAGCACAACACCTAGTCAACACTAGGGTTTTTAATTCCTGCTATTTACAGTACAGTTAAAAGAATGCTATAGTAACAGTATTTTTCTGGTGGAGAAAATAAAGGGGTTTTAGTTTGTTATTTAAGGTAGTAAGAATATTGATCACTCCTGTTTAACAACTATGCTATGGCACACGCTTAGCTGCATTTTCATGAAAAAAAAGTTACTACTGCATAGAATAGGAAAGAGGTTTGTGGGGCCAGAGGGACTGCACACACAGATCTGGAGGTTTATGGACACTAAACAGAGAAAACCACTAGACATAAGTCATCAGTCCTTTGTTACTGCACATGCAAACAGACAGACAAAACATGATTGCATAAGCATTTTAATTTAAACAGAAACCTGTGCAAAATTCAAAATTAGAACAGGAGTGGGGGCAAAACAGATAGAAAGATAAGGCTTTGAAAACTACCAGAAATGGAAATAGAGCTCCAGAATGACAACATTTTAAATGAGATTTTTGCTTTAAAAGAGATCTGTAAAGGGATCCTGAATAAGAAATGATGCAAAAAATCTCTTATTCTACATCCAGGTTGAACCAAAACCCCATAAGCTTAAGGAATAAAGAAGTAGGAGTGGAGCTCATGGAACCACCACCTGTTTAAAAAATGTCATTAACCTAGTACAGAAGAGAAGCACACAAATGTCTGTAGAAGATGAGGGCTCCTAACAACTTTTTATTCCAGCTTTGGATTGTTAGAAACATCCTTCTTATTTCTGCCTTACAATTAAGTCTTAAGGATAGTCTCTTGCATACTGAGTGACCAAGTCCCCACAGAGTAAATTTATGTTATGGGATCAATCAGAACCCAGGACAAATCACATAATGTCCTTCAAGCCTCCCCCTGCCTATAACTCACTGTAAATATCTTTTCAAGCAGGTGACGTTAATTAACTGTCATTAACTGGGTTTTGGCTTGGTTTGGCTTGGTTTGTCTTGTTTGTTTAGATGAACCATTCATAGCAACTCGCTCATTTTTCATCATGTTCCAGATATAGAAAAATAATCTGCATGTGTATCCCATTGGGCCCTCTAAATTTTCTCACGCACAGGGTAGTCTACTTTTAATGTGTATTATTGGGTACTAAGCTGACAGATGCTGCGGAATCACAGATCTATACCTACTTTTCCAGTTATAGTCTTTGATGCAAAGAAGCAAAATAGCTGTTAATAGAATTTATTTCATGCTTTGTCTACCAGTATGATGAGAAATATCCCTATGAGGAGAGTGACTTCTATGCTTCCAGCTTTCCTGCATTTAAAGAAAGATTGGTGTCTTGTTCTTTCACCATTGTATCACAATAAGCTTTCAAAGACTAGCTTTCTTCATATCTATAAGTACAGGACATCCTTAGATTCTCTTCTTTATGCATCCTTGGATGCATAAACTTTATGCAAGCTGAAAACTGGGTATAACAGTGAACAACTACCACAGATGCTTTCTTGCTCTCAGTGATACTTGCTCTATTGATTTTGACTGGTGATACAACTTTTGTTACCGTTTTTTAAATTTATAAGGTAATTTTCCTAACTTCTTCACAGATCAAAGCATATAGTTATAAATCCATCATAAGTTCATGTCTAATATTTAAGGTTTTACTATTATTTTTTACCACTAATGACATGACTTGCACTCACCACTGTTCCTGGCATATTGAAACAAACTGTACTGTTTCTACTTTTCCAAAAACCTAGATGCATTAGATTCAACCTCATGTTAACAACTTTGTATGAGATTAAAGAGCTCTGCCTCTCTGTGTTCTCAGTGAGTTTGTGTTTTTTATTTTTGGTGGAGTTAAAAACTGACAACAAGTGAGAAACAGTAACATAGCTCATTCTTTTCCTCTCTCTGAGTGGGCTTCCCAGATTTTTTGGCTGCATGCAGATGCACTGTACAACAGCTGCAGCAGTGATGTATAGAAATCATAGAATCATATCAATGCCTAGTAATTAAAAGCAACTCAAGTAAAAAAAAATTAAAAAAAGATCAAGCTGAGAATGTTAAATCTTACAGAATAAGACTTTAGACTGATCCCTACATTCTGAGAACAACATACTTTATTATCTCTATAGCTGTCTGGACTGCTCTGTGCAACTAAAGGAAGAAGCTAATTCATCACTATGTCACCACGGAGTTACGCCTGTTTAACTTCTGTGGTTTCAATGAGTTACTGTGATAAATCAGAACCCTGAAGAGCACAAGTGTAATATACCATAAATATCCATCTGTTGGACCAAATCAGACCCTCTGCAAAACAGGACCAGCTGTTGACTACAGAAAATTATCTTAAAAACTTTAATGCTGTACTGAGTTGACTCCTGCCGAGCCTTATAGCAAAGAATAGCTTTGCAAAGAAGACTTTCATCACCATCATATTATCCTGGAATCGGAAAAGCATAAAGGAACCTAGGAAGAATTTGCAAGTAGTAGAGCTGATAAGAAATAAAAAGGCTTGAGGACCCTGCTCTAAGACACAAACTAGCACTGAAACAGCAAGAGAGAAGCACAATTAAACTGTACACAAAATAAAACTACTGTGCATTGTCATTTTTTTTTCCTTGAAAGTATTATCAGATGTACAAATAAATTAAAAAAACTTAGAAAAGTCACTAGCAAGTATAAAGTTATCTTTTTACTGACATACAGTGGACACACTAATGTGGGAAACATACCTATGCTAATGTTATTGTAGGGAATGAAATTAACCTTATGAATCTTCAAAAGAAATTCAAAGTATTATGAGAAATGGTTGTTAGCAGAGAACTCTAATTGCTTCAGTAGCAAGTAGAAACATGTACATTTTCCTTGAAAAAAATCTGGTGGTAAGCAAATCAAACACAATAACTTAAAAGGGAAAAAGTCTTTTGGAACCCTGACTTCTGCTAAAAGTTGAAGAATTAACAAGCAATATATAGTAGAAACATGATTGTTTCCTTGTGCCTTCATGTGATGCTAGTCATTAAGTGTGGCACATAATTATTTTTAACAGGCACAATCTTCATGAAGAAATAGTTGTTAAACTTTTATGCTTAACTAGCAACCAACATAACAACTGGTCAGGTATTAATAGGATTTCTGTAATAAACATTCACTCTTCATTACTATGAGGCAAAACAAACCCATCTTGTTGAGATTTCCATTAAATTAGGAACACTACTTGTACCTTTAAATAAAATCCCTAAAAAAGTTAAAATTAACTTAAAAATAAAATTGACCACAACATCTGGATGTTTTTCATACCTCTTTTTCTGCACATAGACACAAAAGAATGATGAGACATTTTAGTTTGTCTCAGCATTTTCATCTGAGTTCCCTCTGATAGCTTACACCAATGTGGTGAAGGAGGAATGTAGAAAAAAATCACTTGTCCCAGAAGCTAATATTAAAAGTCTGTAGCAAAGAACCATGGATAGGTTGAATATTATAAAATGTAGATCATTGTTCAGATCTGTAACAGAAATTCCATTAGCAACTAACATCATGTACGTGGTCCATCTAGGGCATGAGACACTCACAGAAAACCTAAACCAGCCTCTTCAACTACTAGCAGAGTTCAAAATTCAAGATAAACACAAGTCCTGCAAACAACAACTTTATAACAAAAGTTAATAAAGTCAGAAGTATTTCAGTCAAGACCTATTATATTCAACTTTACTCATTCTTCAAGTTTATTGAGACTTGTCTTGGTCTGCATCCTGTATTTTACCATAAAAAAGTGTGAGAACTCAGAAGTCTACACATTTACTAGCTAAAGCACATACTCCCAGTGGTGCCATCCCAAACATGGCCTTTGTGCAACCAAAAGTCAGGCTGATGGTGGGAAAAGAATCAGATGGCTGAAGATTCATGCCAGGAGCATGAAAAATTCCAGGAGCTGGAAAATAGAAGACTACAGCATTTCTTTCCTTATGCTCCTATTTATTGTTCAGTGTTCAGACAAAAATATCTCAGGCTTTGTCTAGCTTTTCAGGGATTTACCAAGGTCTTTCATGGACCACAGAAGGACTTTTAGTCTATCATTCCAGAAGTTCAGAAAATGCCAAGGTTGGTCAGCTTCCTAAATTTGTCCTTCCAAAATACAAGTTCTGTATGTACCTTTGTATTAGAGCTTTAAAAAGTCTGTGATAAAATGAGACGATGAAATAACTTTTAGTTATTCCTCATATAAGGATTTTTTACATGAAATTTTGCAGGGTGGTTTGTTCGCCTTTTTTTTTTTTTTTTTTTTTTTTTTTTTTTTTTTTTTTTCATCCTTTATACCTAGCTCATGAATTACAAAAGTAACTCAAACTTTGTTTTCCAGTTCTTTTTCTCTTCTGCTGGCAGGTGGCAGTACTTTTGCTGTGATGTATATCAAATTGCAGCTTGCTGAGGCTCCTCAAAAATAGGTGTGCANAAAGGATATACAGTCTCTGATTTAGTAAAGTAGCATCCTCTTCCATTGCTTGTCAGATTACACTTAGCATTTAAAATGAAGAGATACTTTCAGTAAAAAAAACCCCAAAACTAACTGACTCCAAGCAGAAGAAAAAAAATACATTTTAAGAGACTTTTCAAGGCTCTTACTTAAGATTTTTACTTAAAAAATACAGCCACCTTGTATAAGAAAATCAATACTTGAAATGAGGATTAACCTTCAAATCAGATGTGTTTCTTGAATCTACATAAATCAAACTGGCATAGAAGTGTCAAAAAGATGTATTATTAATTACCTGGTCCATAAATATCACCAAGACCATTCTGGAAACACATAAGTTTTCATGGCATTATTTCTTTCCTGACATCTATATAGAATATTTGGATTACTAAATTTTTTCATATCACTTAGAATAAATACAAATTTATCAGTCTTGAATGTTTTCCTGTTGGTCTGTTAAACAAACTTCTGGTGCATAAAGGGGATAGATAGCTACAAAAGCTTGAATGACAAAGAATGAATAAACTTCCAGAAGTACATGTCAAAAAATGATAGAAGATACTTTTTGTTTTTTAAGAAAGTAACACTATGCAGTCATACTTACCTGTGAGCAGTCTCTATTTCAATAGCTATTGTGGACTTGGATTGTTATTTTTTAGAATTTTGCACAGATCTGTTCACCACCGCTGGCATTTAGCGAAAAAAAACAACCAACTTCTGAGCGAAATTGTTTAAAACTTGTCGGTAGTTTTCCAAAGTCTTCATTACTGTGCATAGTGCCCAAAGCTGCGTGGCTCTCCTTTGCTGGATCTTCTCTGGGCAATTTTTTGCTCATACAAGCTCATACAACCAGGTAATATGTAACTTACACGCAGAATGACTGAAAAGCCCTTAAATAGAAAGGCAAATTTGAAGAAGGAAAATACTTTCAGAAGTTTTGGGTGTTTTTTTGCTTGGTTTTGACTAAGTTTATTTCCTGAAAAGACTTTTGCTTCTTCAGAGAGGACATCTATATTGACACTTAAATGTGGAACAAAAAGAAAGAGAGAATTATTTGTTGTTTGCTGGACCATCACTTTGAGAATTGTTCTATGTCAAATAAAATATTTTGACATTTTAACATGAACAATTTTCTTCATGATGAATCCGCCCTGTTAAGATACACCCATTTGCTATTGCTCAGTGGAAAGGTAAACCATGTTACAATCTCTCCCCCCCAAAACACCCTACAATAGACACATAAACAAAGCAAAACAAAAATGTATGTGTGATATTAAAAATAAAGTTTTAGCAGCATATTCCTACTCTCCTCATAAATTTCTTCTGTAATATTTTTTTTTTTTTTTTTTTTTAAGAAAAAA
>NDXB01000933.1:20641-37403 GCA_002631895.1 Agapornis roseicollis
GAAACAAAGTCTTGTCAGTTTCTATATTTCTTTTTCTTTTTCTTTTTTTTTTTTTTTTCTTTTCCTGAGTACAACCTATCTGCTGCTTTTGCTCTCCTAATCCAGAACATTGTACTGAACAGGTCAGATATGCATTGGATGGTCTCAGGTAGATGCAGAAAGAAGTAGGCTTAATATGTATGCATTATAAACAGGATTGGTTCAATTTTATTTTTTTTTTTTATTTCTTCAATGAATAAGTCATGTAGAGGATCTATTTTTGTGATGATATGAGATGAGGAAGCAGGTATTACAAATTGTAGTGTGGGTGAATAATCCAAGTTTTTTGAAGTAACATTACATTTACAATCACTTATTATTGAGACAATTCTTAGCAAAGATTTCCTTAAAAGAGAAACTCAAGGGATATTTTGCTTTTCCCTTCTTATTTTGAGATAGAAATATATATGCCACTATCATGCTTAGTCAGCATGATAGTCAGAGTTAATGCTTTGTTTTAAGAAATAGTGTTGCATATTTGTGTTTTATTATAAAATCACATCTTGCTGGACTGTGAATACTGGACACATTTGAAAGGTATGAGTTAGTATCCCTACATAAAAGAATCAAGATACCCTCTTAACAACATTAGAGCTGATACTATTTTCATAGAATTATAGAATCATAGAACAGTTAGGTTTGGAAAGAACCTTAAGATTACCTAGTTCCAACCGCCCTGCCATAATTTTACCAGTCCATGCCACACCTTGGCAAATCTTATGGATGCCAACCTAATACTTCTCAGCTAATGAATGTCTTCTTTAGCTTGATAGCTTTGGTTATTGAGCTGAGATGATTTAAGGGGAAAGAAGCCAGGCTGCTTGGGCTTAACAGTCAGGTTCTGTTGAAACTAATCTTACACTTCAGTAGCATTACAGAAGAAAATACTAATACATTAAATTTAATACAGAGATTGAAGAATGTTTATAGCTCTAAAAAACTGATACGCTGGGGCTAGAGATTCAGAATATTTTAACTTCGCATGTATTCAGAAGGATGTTAGACATCCATATTACCAGTTAACCTCTGACAACACAACCACAAAGTTTGACTATTTCTGAAAATTTCCTTTTCTTGTGTCTGTGCTGATTCTGTACAGTGAATTTTCTTCATAGTAGCTAGTTTGGGGCTATCTTTTTGATTTGTGCAGAAAACAGTTTTGATAATGTAGGGATGTTGTTGTTATTTCTGAGCAGCGCTTACACACAGCCAATGCCTTTTCTGCTTCTTACCCCTCCCCACCAGTGAATAGGCTAGCGGTACACAAGAATTTGGGAGGCAACACAGCCAGGATGACTAACCCCAACAGTCTGAAGGGATATTCCATACCAAAAGAAGTCATGTTCAGCATATAAAACTGGGAGAAGAAGAAAGAAAGGGAGACATTCACTGTGATGACATTTGTCTTCCCAAGTAACCATTATGTGTGATGGATCCCTGATTTCTTGGGCATGGCTGAATACAAATGGAAGTGGTGAATTAATTCCTTGTTTTGCTTTGTTTGTGTGCACAGCTTTTGATTCACCTATTAAACTGTCTTTATTTCAATTCTAACTCTCATTCTTCTGATTCTCTCCTCTGTCTCACCAGAGGTGAGTGAGTGAGTGGCTGTGTGGGGCTTAGCTGCTGTCTGGGGTTAAACCATGGAAGTGTCCTTTTCTCTTTTCAGTCTATTTTCTCATGGCTTTTATACTGCTGTCTAAAGCTCATAAAATTTGTTCACATCATCATGATATGTTTATTAAATGAAATGTTTATAGTTTTAATACCAATATGAACATAGCTTACTATGACCAGTTTTATTATAGGATTCTTCTACTTTTCACCATTTCTGCGTTGTCCCAAGGTATCACAGTGAGTGTCATAATAAGCGTCCAAGCAGAGATATCTGTCAGCACCCTTCCGTCCCAACCATGACTGCAATTAACAGCAGCACCAAGTGAGGGTGGAAAACATTACTTCCTGTGCCCAAGAGGTTATTCTTCACAGCACATCAACACGCTGTCTTATGAACCATATGACTCACTGCTTTGTGGCAACTGGCATTCTCAAAACCTGACAGATGCTTGCTAAGATATCTTGAGAATCGATATTGCATCTTCTTTCTGGAAATACTGAAAATGATGCAGATTTTTCATTCCTTCCCAGATGACAAAATCAAAAGAAGTTTCTGGGTAGCATTTTCCCCCCATGGTTCTCCTAAAAAGCCTGAATTGGACTCAACAGAGAGGAACATAATAACCTAGGTAAACTCTCATGATGATCTAGCTGTGTCTTATACATGATTGAAGTAGTATAAGCATATGACACTATAAGCTATTACAGAGTAGCTCTTAAGAATAATTTAAAGCCTTGTCTACCAGCTTTAGTAGCAGTTCCAAAGTCCCTACAACTGCAGTTTATTTGTTGTTCTCAGGCACGTTGAAACAGTACAAGATGATAAGTAACGTAAAGCTCCCATAGCACCCTCTGACAGTGGGAAGACGGGTATTTGAAATCACCCCGTATGACAATGGACACAGAAACAGTAGTCTCCAGAAACATTGATGTGTATAAATGAGAGTGATTATTTGAAAGTGGAATAAGGATCTAAGAGGGGTCATGACTGATCAGTCAAACCTGATGTTTTTATACTTAATAATGATTGATAAATTCTTCTGCCTTGTATCACCTGTCCAAATGATTTTAGTGCCTGCAATATCCTATTGACACAGTTTCACTGTTTAAATATCTTTGGTTTGAACATTTTGCTTGTTATCTGAATATGATACACACTGTTTATTGGATCAGAAGACACACTGAATAATATTACTAAACAATTGTTCTACTTCATGCAGATCCTTAAAAATTACTGTGTGATAAGAAACATGTTTTCCAAAGTCTTGTGTATGGTGAAGTACATTGTCTTAAGGATATAGCAGGGGGTTTTGCCTTGGAGGATACAATTAATTTATTCAAAACACCCTTAAACTGCAAAATTTCAAAGTTGACATTACCCCAGGTGGTGCATCACAGAATATACTAATTTTTGTAATTACCCGCAACAGAAATATCTATTTTCTTTTATAAGTAACAGCAGGAGAAATCATTATTGTCTATTTTTAAACAAGAAATAACACACTAGTAAACATATTTCATTTCTAAGAAATAAACATTTTGATATTAAATGATGCTGAATTTTAGCAGTTTCAGTCTAGGTAGTAATTTTTCCTTCCTTTCAAAACCAAAGCAAATCAAACCTTAGTTCAAATATTTGGATATAAAGATTAAAGGGCAGATGCAACCCTCAGAACAATAGATTTGGTGATTCCAAGTTATGGGCTAGTGCAATGTTCTATTCTATAGCTCAACACACTGCAAGGATGAAGACAAATGATATAAGTGAAAAACTAATTCAGTAGTAGGAACAGTGGGAACCTCAGCAGCTGACTTACTGATTGTTACTGCCTATTACCCTAAATATATTCAGAAACACTTCTAGATATTGTAACTTTGTGTTTCTGTTCTACCTGATTGGTGCATGAACGTCACCTGAGTTTCTTCTGAAACATTTATGATCTAGAGTAACAGTTTTTAGATCATGATTCCTGGATACCAGGATTCAGTTGTGGGTGACAAGGGCCTTTGTACTATCCACCAGGATTCTCATTTTGAGACAGGAGGAAATATTTTTAGAAGTGGAGAAAATGAGCAGCCACAAGGGGGGCACTCTTTTTGCTGGAGAAGGGAGAGTGATGACATTAGATGAGAGTTTGCAGAAGAACAGCAGGAATTAAGATTGCCCAGAAATTTCAGTCATCTGTTGGAAAACAGTGTCTCCTAGAAATCTAGTTAATTACTAACAGGGCAGATTGGGTGCAATAAAAAACTCCTGGGATTGGTGATACAAAAGGCAACAAGCAAATTTAATAAAATTTGGGTTTTGGCTGCTAGTCATATTTTCATTCCCCTTGGAAACAAGATAGAAGACCAGGATGCCTATGTTATTTAAATAGCTAATATCCTCATGCTTGATATAATGCAAGGCCTTCTTTTTTCTTATAGTGCAATCTAAATCATGTTATTACTATCTAGTAAAAATTTTCTTCTGTCAAAACAACACTGTTTACTTCTCCTCTTTGCCTTTTTCCACACACCATAGATTTAATGGGACTGAAAAATTCCTGAACCTCTGAAGGAGCAGTATTTTATTTGTATTGGCTTTTTGATCTCTTTCTTGCTGTTTTAACTAAGTGTGATGCAGTGGGAGATAAGATACAATTAGAGAAACCAAGGAACTCTTTCAGAACCTGCAGGTGATTTCCCAGTGTCACTTTATTTCACTCCTTGTGCCTTTTGTATTAAACATTCAAAGTTAGCATAAGGCTTTGTAAGTTCAGTTTCACCATCACAATTATAAATAAATACAAGACTTGATGATTATGAAAATTGTTTGAAATCTTCTAATTGCAAGGCTGCCTCAGAGAGTTAGGCATCCAATTTGCACACTAAAATACCACAAAAAAATCAACACTTTGCTCCTGCAAGTGTGTTTGAAAATCATAAAACTACCACTGCATTTAGCATTGCATGATAGACCTAATTCTTTTTATAGGAAAACGCATCATTTCTCTCTTTGCAAAGTATTCCAACTTTCAGATAAGAAGGTTTTTTAAGAAACCAGTTGTGTGGGCACGTTGAAAGCCTCAACACAGATTTCTATGTTCTAGTTTTTGACTAACTCATTCATTCAATTTAGTTTTGCATACTGAAGCCCTCAGTAAGTCTATACTTAACATAAATTCCTTGTGCAAATTAAAAATTAAGTTATATTAGCAATTCTTTTTTAGTTGAAATAGAACATGTGAGATGATAAAAACTTAATAGCAGATGGAGCTCAATGAACCACAGAAGAGAAAGGTACACTTGCAAATTCAAAACCAGATGATTATGTGTGAGGTTATTTCAGACTGAACAATAAATACTGTATGATACCCTCTTTAAATTTAATGATAGGAAAAGAAGAGCATATAAAAGAGATCTGCAGAGTATGTCATGCTCTCCATTAATGTGATGTTGCAATGGTCAGTGTGCAGAAAAAGTGAAGGTGCTTGAAAAAGTGACATTTTAAGTTTTGCTGGAACACGTCTATGGGACTTGCATGCATATTGCAGATGTTATACATATAGGAGAAAAACAGGTAAATTCATCCCCTTTAAAGGCTACTGTGGGCTAGTACCAGGTAACTGTTTAGAACATTGACTAAAAATATTAAAAAACCCCAACAAACAAACCCCCAAACTGGTAAGTTCCATAGCTAAACTTCTTAGGAAGCTGTTATGAGAAAACATACTGGATTGAGCAGAATCAGATCACTATTAGGTATCAACTACCAAGAGTAAAAAATCCAAAAAAAAAAAAAAAAGCAGAATCTTCCTTGCTCCTTGAAAACTAGTAGGTTGAATACACTAAGCAACATTCCACGTACTGGTTTTGGTAATGTAGAATTAGCACCTGTTGGTTTGGACAGAAATTATACATGCAAAATAAAAATCCACTTTCAGTTAGCTGGGGCCTTCAGGGCAGTGTTTAATTGCCTTTAGGACAGAAACCAGGATTATCCCTGTCATATCATACACCAGCAGTAGTGCTGCTTTCAGCAATGAAACATTTCAACTTTCATGAGAGAAATCGTTCAGTAAAAGAGCATTGCTAAACGCTCTTGGTAATACTGTGGACAGGATTGTCACTGATTGGCCCATATGACATTGGGATTCTGGCACTGAGAAATAACTTATCATGAAATAAATTACTTTTATTCCTACCCAGGATATCAGAAAGATCTGCAGTAGTTGCCTTGAGTGAAAGTGCAAAGCAGAAAAAGGGCATTTGATCTTAATAATGCCTTGCTAATTCTCATTAATAAGTGGGATATCCTTTGTGAATTATAACAGGAATAATGAAATGAAAGAAAAATGTATTGATAGAAAGCAATTAGGCTAAATCCCAAAGAAGACCAACTCATGAGAATATGGAGGCTGGTTTAAGCTGGAGTTGTTAGAGCAATCACATTTTAAATTACTACATTTCTTTTCCGCAGGATCTAGGTTTGCAGATAGGCATGGGATACTTAATGAGGACATACTCTATTTTTTTTTAAATTCCCATTTGAAATTTCTATAGCTGAAGCAGTGTTTCAAATACTTTAAGAAAATACTGCCTTTTTTCAAATTAAAAAAAAAAGAGAGAAAAAGCTGACACTCAAAGAATTAAAGAATTTCAGAAAGGTATTTGGAGCTACTTCTGAAGGGATTAAATAGTGGGAAATAGAAAAGTAATCTGAGGCCATGTTCCGAACTGTTATGGTTTGTACCCACAGCTTCAGATACATCCACGTTTGCAAATGTTTACAGTGATATTTTATTCTTATAGTTTTAATTTCTGTAAAATTAATTTAATCATTTTAGGAGCCTGTTAATTTTATATTTCTTAATAATCATGCATAAATATTGAACTGCGTGAACTACTACCCAAATATTAGAACATTTAAAAGTAAAGGTAATATGATAACAAGTGAGGAATGGCCAACTCTACAAGGATCAGGAATTTCTAGAACTGTGGTGCTAATAGCTCTGCCGAGCTCATTTGTAAGAACCTGATGTGCTATTAATTTTTCATCTTCTGTAGTTGAATCGGGGGACTGGAGCATCTCTCATACAAGGACAGGCTGAGAAAGTTGGGACTGTTCAGCCTGGGGAAGAGAAGGCTGTGTGGAGACCTCATAGCAGCTTTCCAGTATCTGAAAGGGGCCTATAGGGATGCTGGGGAGGGACTCTTCATTAGGGACTGTAGTGACAGGACAAGGTTCAAACTTAAACAGGGGAGGTTTAGATTGGATATAAGGAAGAAATTCTTTCCTGTGAGGGTGGTGAGATTCTGGAATGGGTTTCCCAGGGAGGTTGTGAGTGCTCCATCCGTGGCAGTGTTCAAGGCCAGATTGGATGAAGCCTTGGGTGACATGGTTTAGTGTGAGGTGTCCCTGCTTATGCCAGGGGGGTTGGAACTAGATGATCTTGAGGTCCTTTCCAACCCTAACTATTCTATGATTCTATGACCTTTATTGTGGTTGTGCCTTGGTAGCCAGCTAAGCCCCATACAGTCGTATGCTTGCTCCTGTCTAGTAGGATGGGGAAGAGAATTGGAAGGGCAAAAGGAAGAAAACACATGGATTGAAAGAAAAGACAGTTTAATAGGTAAAACAAAAGGATGCACACAAACAAAGCAAAACAAGGAATTAACTCACTACTCCCATTAGTAGGCAGGTGTTCAGCCATTGCCAGGAGATCAGGAGTCCATCACACATAATGGTTACTTGGGAAGACAAACACCATAACTCCAAATATCCCCGTTTCATATTTTCTTCCCAAACTTCTGTGGCTGAGCATGATGTCATATGGAACGGGATATCCCTTTGGCTTGTTGAGATCAGATGTCCTGGCTGTGCCTCCCAGAAATCTGCCCACTGCTAGTTTACTTGCTTGGAAGAGTGAAGTCAGAAACAGAGAAGGCCTTGATGCTTAAGGTATGCTACAACAAAATATAAGAAATACCAAATATAAAAAATTGCAACAAATCTGAAAGGAAAAAAAAAAAAAAAGTGTGTGAATAAAAGTGTAACTAAAAAAAAAAAAAAAAAAATAAAAAATATAAAAAATGGAAACAAAATTAAAAAGAAAAAAAAAAAAAAAGTGTGTGAATAAAAGTGTAACTAAAAAAAAAAAAAAAAAAATAACGTATTCTTAACCTTACTGTTTCCATATCCTAGCTTTTAGTTTTAATATCAAATCAACAATGCTCTAGCCATTCTAAAAATAAATACTTGCTAATGTATAATTGAATATTATATTTTCTAAGTCCTCATTTAAAACCAAATTAGGGATATTTTGGAAATTGTCTAAACTGGGAAACTGCATTACACTTTTGTATGATGAAGCAGAAGTTGGTACTTTTAAAAGATATTTCAAGATTTTAAATTTGATAATACTGCCATTTAGCTTACATGGTTAGCATAACCATGTTAGGTTAAAATCCTCTTACTGCTGCTTGCATTATATGCATAGCCATACAATACCCTCTTCATCCCCAAACAATAAACCACAGAACAAACTGTGAGAAAAAATATGAGTTTATTATTATAATTGTGAATAGATTATTCCAAAAAGATCCAGTCAAAGCCAGTGCTCCAGCTACTGATGGAGAGGGATAGAACGATGTTAGTTTGTTCATCTGCTCTTTGAAAAAGCAGGACAATTTTTTTACCAAGGAGAAAGGCAATAATTTGAGAGGAAGAAACAATAATAAAGTGTATGGAACAGGACTGCATTTGAGTACAGAGTACAGATATTTGTAAAGGATGACATTGGAACTGGAATGTTGTGCAGTGTCTATCATAAGTCTACCAATCTCTTACTCACTCAACAAGTTCCTGCACTTAAGGCATCCAACCAAAACCCTCTCATCATTTATAGTGAAAAGAAATTACATGCAAATGTCCCCAGTTCATAATCTCATTTGTATCTGATGTGGTAATCACAAGTCTAATGCACTTTTAGTTTACTACTGATTCTTACCTGGATCAGTATAGTTTAATAATTTTATTGAAAAGCAGGTAATCTCCTTTTGAGAAGCTCACCCTAATACTTCTCAAGTTCCCTTTGAAGCTATGTTCCCTGAAAAACTGGTTCTGCAGTACCAGGTTTGGCATTCAGTGCTATAATTCCTAACTCCTTGCCAAGTCTCTTTCATGCTAAATTATATCCATTGACCTTTAGCCCAAAGTCTTTATAGCAGTCCTGACTAAAACCATCCTCATTCCCTGCTTAATGACCTGGTGCAGGAGAAGTGCTTGCTTGTTTACAAGGGTCTTTCTCCACATAGCATACTTTTAATCAAGGTCTCTTGTATCTCTGCCAAACATGTACAATTTCTAAAAGCCACAACTTACAGAAAATTTTTTTACATCAAAGCCAGAAATGTAGTCAGCACTGAGAGTCTATCTGGAAGCCACCAGCACATCAGTTTCATGCTCTGCAGATAAACACCATTAGTAGTAGTCCGAATCTGACAGTAACTCTTTGGAACAAGGGGGGCACAAAAATCACAAAATGGAATATATAAACCTTTAGAATTAGTTTTTAGTAATGTTAAGTTTGATGGCTTTGCAACAGTAGCAATGGAAAATCACTGAGGTGCACCATACATAGAAAAAAATAAGAGTACAGCTGTAGACCATGCTGAGAATTCTTGTACAAGATAAATCGTTATAGTTGACATAGTTTTAAGAAAAACAGTCTAGAAGAACAGGACACAAGGATAAGGAGTATCTGGGAATGGCAGGTGTTCAGGATGGGTTACAGTTAAACTAACTGATAAGTAGGAGGATAGGAGGATTATTATGTCTCTGGTGCTAGTGAACAAATCAGACTGGTATAAGCATGTACTGCACATGCTTCAAAGGCTGCCAGGAGTGATGAAGATTGTTGGAAGAAGTAAAGAACCCTCAGAGACCACTACCACAATTCTGTACACATGCGGGGAGCTTTCTGGAAAATGATGTGATCCGTGAGTGCTCCATCCCTGGCAGCATTCAAGGCCAGGTTAGACGAAGTCTTGGGTGTCATGGTTTAGTGTGAGGTGTCCCTGCTTATGGCAGGGGGGTTGGGACTAGATGATCTTAAGGTCCTTTCCAACCCTAACTATTCTATGATTCTATATGTAGCCTCATGAATATGTATGTATGCCCAGGGACTATATAAGGATGGCTTGTGTAGCAATACAGGGACACACTTTAGGAGGAGCTATCCCCCTTGTCTCCCAGCGCCGCAATAAAGAATACCTGTTTGTCAGCTTGAAAACTTTGCTGGCAAGTTTGTTCCTGGCGTTTTCTCTGAATCATCTTATGCACTAAATTTTCATTAGTTGAATGCAGCAGTTAACAGCTACACCAGCATGTTTGATCACATAAATAAGTAGTTTCGAAAGGCATCTCAAGATCTGCATAACCATGGTTTATTGAAGAAAGTATGTTTTTTGCTCAAAATTTGAAGAAAAAAACAGTTACTCCATGTTTCACTTGAAGTAAAATCTGAAGTAAATTTGTACTGTAGGTTGCCTAGGAGTCAGCAATTTACCAAGCATGGATTTTTGTTTTGTCATCCATTCTATTACACTCTATTAAATCTAGAATATAAAAAAATAATTTTTGCTGTAGTATTTCAAAAACCTGTTTAAATAACCCATTTAATTACCTTTCTTAAATATCCCTGCAATCATATAATATTCAAGCTCGATTACTAAAGTCCCTATATAAGTTGCTGCCTAAAGATATTTCCTGAGGGCTTGGTATGTTGGTTTGGGGAAATAGTGAAAGAGTTTTAATATATATATTTTTCAAGAGATTTTCCAAGTATGACTATAATTAATCCTATGAATATATATATAGTTGTATTACATTGCAGTTATATCACATTGCACATTGCAGTTTTATGGCAGCATGTCATTAGATAATGTAAATATTTGTACATTTATGCTGCAGAAATTTATAACAGGAATAGTAATGTTTGTATAGATGCAGAATGAATGAAATTTATGTGTGTAGGCATCAGAAGGAGCAGCAGAAAAAGGTTAAAAAAGGTGGTGTGCACTGGGAAAGAAAGGACACACTTCCCCAGGTGCTGTTCTCATGGGTAGCACTGACGATGATGTTGCGTATGTCAAGAAGAAAAAGCCTGCATTCTGAAAAGGTCATCATAGCACAAATCACTACCCATATGAAGACCACTACCCTCACCCAAGGAAGATGGCAACTACATAGCTTCATATGGCATACAAGATTTGTTTTTTTCTGTTTTCTCTAAATAATAGGCTTCAGAAATATTTTAACTATATGTCCACAAATGAGGAAAAACATACAGTAAGCGTCAATTTAGCATACTACAGACATCAAAAATTATGACAGCAGAAATCAGCAGTATTCTCAGACATGACCTCTGGTGACTCTGAAGGGCTGCAAAAGTATTGTCCAGACTTTTTTTATCATCTCCAGTCAAGAAGAACTGAGGAGGACTTAATGGCAAGCTTTTCATATTGCATGTAAGTGATCCTAACCAGAGCATAAGAGCAGTAGAGTGAGAATGTGTGAAGTCCAGTTGCTTAAGGATTTTATAAACAAATAGCCTGGGTTTAGTTTTACTTCACTAATTTCCCTATCATGCCATTGCACTATAGTGTCATATTATCAGTCTAACTGGGTCACATAATTAAAGACAATATTGCTCCAAATGTTTAGAGTGTTTTTCTCTTGGTTATTCTCAGAATGCAATAGAGAAGATGTTGTTGCAAGACTATATAAAAAATTATCTTACTTAAGACAAATAATACACAGGTAATTCAGTAATTTTCTTACCTTGGTTTCAAACATTGAATTATTTAAGTTTACTGTAAATATACTTTGGTCATCTAGAAATTTTAAAGTTCACAAGTAAATATTTGACATTTGGTTAATTTTTTCCAAATAAATAGTTGCCACTCATTTTTGTCAGTACAAGTGTGTCTTCCAGAAATCCAACTTCTTCACTCCGTGTATTTTTGATGCAGCTGCATTCAGCTCAGCACCCAGGTGCACAGACGTTAACAAGAAAACGGCACAATCAATGAAGTAGATTCTCACTTGTGTAATTCCCCTGAAAGTCAGTTATCACAATTAACCTTCCCAATATGATATGACAGAAGTTGAATGAAAACAAAATACTGTTGCTCTAGGAAGCACTCAAGGTTTGGATACCAAGCAGTCACCACAGTTCCTGAAGAAAGGCAAATACTACTATTTAGACATCAGCATTTCAAAAAGATCCCTAGGCAAAGCAAAAGATGTCAACACTTGTATTGCTTCTATCGTTCTTTAATGAACATTTGAGAACTACTTTATGTTACAGCAAATGAATGCTTTTAACAAGTTAAAATACCAAAGTTATATAAAAAAAAAGCTATCAGTCAATCAAGCTATAAAATATGAAGTACTTATGAAGTGCACAACCACTACTCTGCTCTCGTGAGATCTCACCTAGAGTATTGTGTGCAGTTCTGGTGTCCTCAACATAAAAAGGACATGGAGCTGTTGGAACAAGTCCAGAGGAGGGCAATGAGGATGATCAGGGGACTGGAGGCATCTCCCATACGAAGACAGGCTGAGAGAGTTGGGACTGTTCAGCCTGGGAAAGAGATGGCTACGTGGAGACCGCATAGCAGCCTTCCAGTATCTGAAGGGGGCCTATAGGGATTTTTCTTTCTCTGTTCTTCCTTTGGTCTCTTTCTTGTAGGGGTTGTGATGGTTTTCTGTATCTTCTCAGTGGTGGCTCTGATTCCTCTAAAGTGATGGAAATCTCAAAAGGTAAACACAGGTTACTTCAAGTTCTGTTGTGCGCACTATGTTCTGGTGTTAGGCTTAGTGCCTGCATGTCTGCCATCCACACCTAACAAAAGAAAGAAAAAAAAAATTAACAAGCTGTAAAAGTTTTTGTGGGGAGCAGACACCATTATCCTTCAGGTAGAACTACTTCTCTGATTTCATCCTTTGTTTTTTTCACTATATAGTGTTGTCTGTGCATGCTGGATACATGAGTTTTGTTCTTTTCCTATTGCTATAGAACCAATCATCCCAGCTTTTAATGTTCCATTTCTCTAAAGAGAAATAGAACTGATTTTCTTTTTTGTGGCTGATGTTTATACCCTTGATGATCTCCATCATCTTCTATATTCTCAAGCCCTCTCTGTCATCTTGTGCTTGTATTCTTGGAGGCCACTACTACATAACAACAGTGACTACCTTGTTAAACAAAGTGTAAGGGGGTTTTCTGAGAGGACATCTGTTGTGGTGTAAGGCTTTTATCCACACACAAAATATACTTATAGAACTATCAGCCTTTTCAAAACATTCAGGTCTTAGCTTTGTAATTAAGACAACTTGATCTGAAAAGAATATCACTAGCGTAGTAGAGCTCAGGAGATTCTACAAGCCTGATTAAAATTACGGTTTTGCGAGGTGGTGGGGCACTGGAATGGGTTGCCCAAGGAAGCTGCAAATGCTCCATCCCTGTCCATGTTGGATGGAGTCTTGGGTGACATGGTTTAGTGTGAGGTGTCCCTGCCCATGGCAGGGGGGTTGTAACTAGATGATCATAAGGTCCCTCCCAACCCTAACTATTCTATGATTCTATGATTCCAGAGTAATTGATTTATATTGTTTTAACTATTATGATAACACTGGAATAAATTTGAACATGCATCTTAGCACTGTTATATCTGTTGCATTAAGGCGATGAAACTTTTTTAGTAAAGAGATGACACACTATGAAAAAATACTTCAGTGAAAAGGTGTGTAGTCTTAAGTCTATGCTTCTTTTCTTTTGAGTAGAAGAATGGATTAGGACAATTAAAAATATTGTGTATATGAAAGTGAAGAGTAAGCATATGGAATAATTAAAGGCTTAATCAACTTTGACTAATTGGGGATATTTGAATTCAAGTGAAGGATTTCAGGAAAACAGATTTTTTTCTGGCAAGAGATTTAACAAGATAACATCAAAAATACCAAGTCTGAATATTTTGGACTGGCATTAGATAGCAGAGCAGTACTGATGTTCTGGGTTTAGCAGTAGCAAACATTTTAGTTTTCTGAAGACTGATCAGGGTAAGAAGAAATTTTTTGAATCAATGAACAGCAGTAGGTAAGGAAACTGAAAAAGTAGGACTCCAGAATGCAGAAGAAGAGAGAAAAGAGCAAAGCAGTGATCCAGACAGAACCCTTCAAAGTTTAAAACTGTTAATGCAGGAGTAGAACAGAATGTATATGGATAAGCATGCAGAATTTTTAAGGTCTTGTACTATAGATAGAAGTATGGATGAGGCACACAGTAGATTTAGAGTGTGTGTAGGAGTTTGGATCCAGAAATGGAATGAAGGAAACCAATGCTTCTTTCTGCAGGTTGTTTTATGTTTAGATTTGTAGTCTCAATATTAAATTCTTTAACCCTACTGCCCTCATCATATCATGGAATTATATTCCATGTTTCAAGGAGATGCTATCCAGCATAAGAAAAAATGCTTTTTAAAACATGTATTTACTAAATGAATTTTTATAAAAATTACATCATAAGCTTACAGTCACATAAGAATCACAAATTTTATGGTTAAGAATATTCTAAATTGCAAAATTTTCTTCTACCAGTGCCTAAGATTTTGCAATTTTTTTGAAAAAAGCACCTGCTTATGACTGTGGACCCTTGTTCTCAGAGAATAAAATTATTCTTCCTGTATTTTAGTCTTCCTTGAAAAAAAAAAAAACAAACAACACCTTACTATTGTTTTCTTCATTTTAGCAGAGATAAGTAAATCTTTAGCACAGATGTTTGTTCTTCTCTTTCAAGTTGTAAGCAGCTAATTTGCCCTGTTTCCCTGCTTTCTTGTTGGAAAAAGGTATTTTTCTAAAGGTGTAACTAAGTAAACAATCTATATTGCCTTAGAATAGTCTTAACCACCTTACCCCAGTGTAAAATTATACTAAAGTTAACTGCGCTTGCAGAAAGAAGTAAAACATCTTATTCACATTGTGTATCTTTGGCCAAGAATTTCATCGTTTTGAGTAAATCTCAGGTAGAAGGAAGGCAGGTTCAGAGCTTATGAAGTAGCATGTGTTAATCTTCTCCAGTTAAAAACTGTATTAGATTTTGATTGGCATGTACCTCAGAGCTTACAACTTTTTTCTGCAGATGGTCTATTAAAAACCAATTAAGTGTCAGTGTACTCAGGTATTTAACTTATCAGTTATGCAGTGAAAAATGTTTGGGGTGATAGCAGTGACAAACAGGCTTACCAACTAATCAGCTGTCTAATTAATTTTAAAGTCTTTCATGTTTAATAAAAATTATGCATAATATGAACTGTTTATGGCCTTGTGATAAATATCCCCCTAGAAAAGCATTTGGGAAGGTTTGTCTTGATGTATGTACAAAGAACAGCTGAAAGATTCAAGGAGCCTATGGCAGAAAATATTTTGGTCCTCTCTTATGTGTCCTTCTTCAGAGCACAATGGACAAATCTAGGAAGAGAAAATGATTTAACCAGGGTTTGTTTATAAACAACTTCTTCAATACTGCCAGAAGAACTGGTGTTCCAGGAGAGACATGCACCTGTAATCAGGGAATACTTATTTTTTATGATAATTCCAAAGCAGATTAATACTTTTCTCCAGTTATTTATAAACACTATAGCTTTTTCCTTGTTTCTTCTCAGGCAGGCAGTTTTGGGGCATAATACGCATTGTTTGGGTATCAGGTGCTGCAGGATGTCCTCTGCGGTAGGAGGTCAGGAACTGCTTCTTGCACAGCCTGGGGACCAGAACTATAGTCTAGATGAACTGACTGCCAAGGAAGTGCATTAGAAACACAATACTTTGAGAACTCAAATACAGATCCAGGTCAGACAACTGAAGCAGCCAATGCTGTCCTGAAATGCCAATCCAGTCTCTCTTTAGGTTGCTTCTTTCAGAGGTTAAATAGATACCTAAACTGCATACTAATCACTGTTTTCCATTTGCTTTACATCTCTGGCTATGAAAACAAACTTTAAAAGATTTTTAGGTTACCTTAAAAGAGATAGGCAATTTAGCTACAGGCTAAGTTTATCAGCAAGGGTGCATGTGGCTCAACAATTGCTTCTGTCCATCAGAGCAGTACATGGAGAAAGAATGATGGTTTAGAGGTTATCTGGGAGTAGTATCAGCTTTTTTTGTGACTTAAACTTACCTGTGATTCATTCTTCATTTTAGAAAAACATCTAAGCCAAACACTAAATTACTGAGAAAGGTGGCTACAGTTAGCCACTGGGAAATATAATTATGGGTTGCCGAAAATTTTCCACTTGTTCTATTATCCTGAGTTTAGCAGTAGCAGTCATTTTTTAATTCTTCATGGTAGCTGGTGCAGCTGTGTTTTGACTTTCAATTGGGAGCAAAACTGATAACAGGAATGTTTTTAGTTGCTGCTCGAATGTTTTACTCTGACCAATGACTTTGTGAGCCTCATGTTCTGCCAGGGTGGAGGAGAGGCCAGGAGGAAGCAGGAACAGGACACCTGACCCAAACTAGCCAAAGAGGTATTCCATACAATAACACGTCATGCCCAGGATGTAACTGAGAGTTACCCGGAAGGGCTAGTTCTCGGGGGGTGGAGGAGGTATTCGGTCGGTGCTCAGTTGGGATGGGGTGTCGTGAGTTATCTGTCGGTGGTTGGTGAGATGCTGTATTCTTTTCCCTTGTTATTTCCTTTACCATTATTATTATTGGTGGTAGCAGTAGTGATTTGTGTTATACCTTAGTTACTAAACTGTTCTTATCCCAACCTGTGGGAGTTGCATTCTTTTAATTCTCCTCCCCATCCCTCTGGAAGCAGGGGGAGGGCAAGAAAGAGGGGTTGAGTGAGTGAACGAGATGCGTGGCTGGGTTTAAATCATGACATATATTTACAAAGAATGATTTCAGATACCTATGGTAAAATGAAAGTGCTGCTGTCAAACCTTGAAGGAAATTAAATGACAGGAGTATCTCTGCATTGACTGATTTTAACATGAAACTTTTTCTTTTCTTTTTTTTTTTTTTTTTTAAAAGTATTGCCATATTTTTTTTTTTCAT